>CM060952.1:46630842-46635842 GCA_030765055.1 Mantis religiosa
GACCATATCTTTGACCAGTTTGAAATTAACCGGTAGACCAGTATAACTGGCATCTCATCTACCGTGGTCCTGAAAAGACCAGTAAGCTGGCTCGGAGACCAGAGACCGTCTTTTTTGTGTAATTTACGTCCTCCAACGTTGAGTCATATCGGGCGATGAATTATGCTCGTGACGAGGTGAAATGATGCTCAAATGAGCCCAGGGTCCACAGAGTTCAGAGTTACCTAACATTCGCCGTTCAGGATAAGGGAAAATCCAGGTAACTCACACTGACCGAGATTTGAACTCGGGACCTCTTGAACGTAAGTTAGATACCGTACCATCTACGCTACCGAGGCGGGCAGAGACCGTCTTACCAGACGATTAAGTGTTTACTAGGAACATGTCATCCTGCCATGCAGCACCGAAACTCCCGCCTACACTTCTGCTCTGAAATATGAGAAATGATGTGAAATGATAATGGAGATGAAATGAAGGGGGATGTAAGTAAACTATCCAGCATTCACCTGGTGACCCGGGAAAACCCCCCGAAAAAATCCCGGGTGAGGTAGCCCGGCCGCGGAAATCGAGCCCGGGTCTCCCGAAAGCAGGCCATAGGCGAAACCGCCTGAGCCATCCCACTTGGTGTTACAGATTATTATTCGAAGTTTCTTCTGGATGAAGAGGATTCACAGATAATTCCCAGAAAATTCAACATAAATATTTTATCATCATGTTAACGTCTGTAGTGTACTGTAAATTTAAAAAATGTTGGAGCCAACTTTGAAAAATAATTACTTTCGAAAATGTTCCATGTAAACTATAGTTGGTGATGGGAATATTTTCTTTAACAGCTTGAGTTGCATAGTTGGAAAGTACTCAACTTAAAGAAGAACTCTTTTATATTTTCCATATCTTGTTATTGACTTATGATGCTCATATATGCATCACTTTTTGGGATAGGGATTGGCATTTCATTACGGAGGGAATTTGGTACGTAGGCCACCATGCTGGGCCCATTGTTCCTATGCTCCCAAGTGGGGACACCATCAGGAGGAAGGATGAGGCGAAAGAGACAGAGGGCGGCTGTCCCCACAAGAGAGCTAACTAAGGGCTGCCCGCAAGGATCGGTGTGCGGCCCTATGTTCTGGGACATAGGTCTTGAGCCAACTCTGCGCAAGCTCGGAGCCCAGGAAGACCTTCTTGCACATGCGGCATACGCAGATGACATTATACTCCTCTTCTGCGGAAACAACAGAAAGGATTTAGAGAGAAAGGCCACAAACACCTTGACCATTCTACAAGAGGAGCTAACGAAAGCCAAACTGACAATGTCCACCAGTAAGTCACAATACATCCTTTTGAAAGGAAAGCTCCTCCGTGACCCTTGCATAAAACTTGGTGCCGCCCGGATCCAAAGATCCACATGTGTAAACTACCTTGGCGTAATGTTACAAGAAGGGCTTTTGTTCAAAACACACATCGATTACGTCACGCAAAAGGCGCACAACGTCCTAGCCAAAATTGCAAGATTAGGCAAAAACTACGGCACCATCCCATTCAAAGCCGTCGTCCTATACAACAACAATCTGCTTAGCTCAATCGTTGGACACGCTGCCAGTGCCTGGGCACATCGGCTGCACCTGAAAACCGCCAGTACAGCACTACGCAAGCTCCAACGCAGAATCCTAATAATGATGACAGGAGCATTTTCTACGACACCAACTGACGCTCTCCTCGTGGTGCTAGGGCTAATTCCTCTAGATCTGGAGATTCGCCGGAGAGCTGCATGCTACTGGCTACGTAAGAACAACAACATTCGGGCAGCACAATTAGCTGGCGGAGTAGTGCGCGATGAGCTAGAAATTAAGGAAGTGCTAACTGCTGAATGGCAACAAGAATGGGATGTGAGCACAACCGGCAGGCGTACGTACGACATCCTACCAAATATCGAGGAACGCCTGAAAATGAAATTCCTACAACCATCCAGAGGCCTAATACATTATCTGACTGGTCATGGCCCATACTCCAGCTACCTCCACAGATTCCACCTGAAAGATACAGAAAACTGCCGATGTGGAACAACCGAAACACCGGAACATGCAGTATGGGAATGTCCACTGACAATACGACAAAGGACAACAGCGATGTCGTACGTACAGGACAAGTCAATTCATGAAATAATAAGAAGCAGACGACTCTGGACTTGGTTTGACAAAGCGGCAAACACCTTCTCAATTAAGGCAAGGGAAGAATTCATCAATGGAAGACAACTTTAAAAACACTCTCGACTAAGACAAACTACCGGCGATGACAGAAAATAATTAGGTTAAGTTAAAATTAGGAATTAGGATAAGCTAATATTAGAAATTAAGTATATTTATATGTAAAGTTAATTGTAAGTACTCCTAGGGTACCTCAAAAATAAATATTGTAAAACAAATGTATCAAAATGGAATAAAGAGTGGAACACAGTCTGGTTTGTAAAATAGGCACCAGACTCCCAGAATTAAGGAGGCCGAGGTCTTGCTGTAGAGCAAGATCTCGGCCTTTTTTTTTTTGTCCCAAGGACCAGTTGATCGTCTTATTTGTTGGGTTGTTGCAGGTGTGGCCAGTTCTATTGGTGTAGATTTCTTAGAAGTTATATATTGTTCCCAAGCTTTTGTTGAAATAATGTTTGATATCGTGTCTAACTTATTGAACTCCTCTGCATCTCTTATTATTTCCCATGTTGTCTCTCCTTGCAGCTCTTGTCTCACATTATCCACTTCTCGATGCTCTTGACACTCGAAAATTTGGTGTTCTGGTGTGTCCTCTATGCTGCATACTGTACATAGACTTGACGCTCGTCTTCCTATCCTTTTAAAGTAGGTGGCATAAGGTCCATGTCCACTAATAAAATGGATTATTCCTTTAGTCGGTTTGAAGTGGCTCGTTCTTAGTCTTTCCTCTATTGTTGGAAGTAATTCATAGACTCGACGTCCCATTCGTTTTGCCATTCCTGTAATAGTGTCCTTTTAATTTGCATCCTTGTGTCACATCCTTCACCTACTATTTCACGTACTTTTTGCCTGTTAATCTTCCTTCTCCAGTATTCTGCACCTCTATATCTTATGATCAAGTCCATCGGCCATATTCCTAGGATTACGAATAGAGCCATCGTGGGGGTGGTCTTAGTTCCGCCTGCATACCGTAAAAGTATCTGTCTTTGTGTTCTTCTTATTAGTATTTTGTTTCTTTTGTTGCTAAGCCTTTGCGCCCAAAGACGAGAGATGGAAGGAAATCTGAACATAGGAATGGATCCAATGATGAAGCAACACCAGTAGAAGAAGAGGAATAAGGAGATTTTGAAATTGAAAATATGTATGAATTGAGAGGAGAAGAGATAACTAACCAAGAAGGTGACATAGATTTAAATCGGACTGACTTGACAGAGATATATATTTGAAGGCAAGAGGAAAAATGATTAGGATAGTTTGTTAGGTTAGTTGACTGCAAAGTTTAGCAGTCATTTAGGTTATTGTTTCTGCACATAGGAACATAAGAAACAGATTATTTTTTTAATGTAAATTTATATTGAGGAATTAATCCTTAAAGATTAAGGATTAATTCCTCAATATAAATTAATTCTTTAAGGATTAATTCCTCAATATAAAATTAATTCTTTAAGAATTAATTCCTCAATATAAATTTACATTAAAAAAATAATATACGATAAAAATCCTGGTAATTAAGTACTTACAATAGTAAGTCGACACAGGTAGTTGTCTCAAATATGAGAACCTTAAGTGGTCCACCGGGAAATATAATGAGTCAATTGGAGAATTTAATGTCAGGAAGGCACGTTGACCATGGTAGCTCAAGGGTCAGAGCGACTGGACGGAAATCAGTAGATCCGTGGTTCAAATCCCGGCCATGGCATTGAATTTTTCAGTTGGCTCTAATTAATCAAAAATATGAAACAGAGTTTATTTTTTTTTATTTATTTTTATTTTTTTTTGTCCCAAGGACCAGATGTTAGTCGCCCAGGTCTTGCCCTATGGAAAGCCCCACGGAGGACGCAGGGCGCCCTTTGGGACAGCTCGGAAACTCCCTCATTGAAGGAGGCCCGGGTCTTGTTCCTACGGGTTCAAGGCTAATGGGAGTAGAACCTCTGCACCTAACCTCTGCAATCCCCATAGGGGAGGGGATCCGTCCCCTTCAGCTGCCGTAGTGCGGGCGCTGCGGACCCTTAGCACTCGTGGTACCTCTGACGTTACTAGAGGAACCTCGGGCCAAACATCTGAGCCCCTCCTTCGGGAGTTGTTCGGATTGGGATGGTCTCGAGGGGGAAGTGGTTCCCGATACCCGTGGAAATCGGGTACCTCTAAGGACGGGGTTGAGGGAAGCCATTAATTAACCTGGGTACTAGCCTGCAAAGCTAGTAGAAGGTGTGCTAGATCACCAGGCGGCCCCACCGAGGTCATATCGGTAGCCTTCACCTTTGGTGTTGGTGCGCGTAGGTGGCGTATCCACTTCCATCCCGTGTTGTGTCCTTGGACCAGAAGGGGGGGCTTGTTTGTATCCCAGGTCTTGTCCTATGGAAAGCCCCACGGAGGACGCCGAGCACCCTTTGGGACAGCTCGGATAACTCCCTGGTTGAAAGAGGACCGGGTCTTGTTCCTACGGGTTCAAGACTAATGGGAGTAGAACCTCTGGACTCAGCTGTCCCAAGGAGCCACGGCAGTACAGAGGGCGGGGTCCCCACAGTTTACTTGGATAGAGACTTCCCCTGACAGGCCAGGACAACGAACTCGCTCCGCTATTGCCGGACGCCAACGAGCCCAGCAGCCGAGCCCTAATTTTCCCAGGCAACCGAATACCGGAGGAGGAAGTATTTTTCTCTCTGAGCATATCCTCCTGCCATGCAACACCGATACACCCGCCGATTCTTCTACCCTGAAAGAGACCACCAGATGAGGGATGATGTGAAATGATAATGGAGATGAAATGGAGGGACAGGAAATTCGGGGGATGTAATT
>CM060952.1:46638342-46708342 GCA_030765055.1 Mantis religiosa
TAGCGGCGTGGCTCAGGCGGTTTCGTCTGTGGCTCGCATTTGGGAGGCCCGGGATTGACTCCCGTGGCCGACCTACCTGACCCATGAGATTTTTCGGCGGTTTTCCCGGGCCGCTAGGTGAATTCTGGGTAGGTTAATTACATTTCCCGAACTTCCTGTCCCTCCAGTTCATCTCCATTATCATTTCACATCATCTCTCATCTGGTGGTTTCTTTCAGGGTAGAAGTGTCGGCGGGTATCTCGGCGGTGCATGGCAGGACGATATGCTCTGAGGGAAACTACTTTCTCCTCCGATAGGTCGGTTGCTAGTCTCCGCTCCTCTGCTGGGATCATTTCGGGACCAACAGCAAGGGACCTTTGGGACCCGGCTGCTGAGCTTGTTGCAGTCCCTCAGTAGGGGAGCGAATTCGTTGTCCTGGCCTGTCGGAGGAAGTCTCTATCCAAGTAAACTGTAGGGACCCTGCCCTTTGTACTGTCGTGGCTACTTGGGTCGGCCGCTCTCTGTCTCCTACGCCTCATCCTTCCTCTAGAATGTATATTTTTATATAACCGTTTGAGGAAATGTAACTGAAATATATAAATAAAATGTATAAAACTGTCATACACAAGACAAATAAATTATCCAGTTGTATAACATTTTTAATAAATAAAATATAAAAGGTATGTAATGAAGGTAATAGTTTACATTCTAAAAATATGAATGGATAATAGCAGACAGAAGAAGGCCAACTCTGTTTGAGTCAGATATTCAGCTCCTGTTGTAACTTCGCTGTGGTCAAACGAGCTGCTTAAAAAAGAACTTGCAAATAACAAAACTGTTTCAACTTCTCAGACGTACACTTAAAAATTATATTAATTGCTCCGTATGTAAATAATTGCGAAACGAAAACTGCGGGAAATTTAGTTTTTCTGTTGTATATAAGCGTCTTTCTCATAGACGTTATTTTTATTTCATTTCTCACTTGTTTCCTCTGATAACAAATGTTGCTGCTTCCACAAAACACGGATGGCGTAAGTTTTGCTGGACTTCATTGCTTTGGCTGGTCACATCTGCATCGCACATCGAATAGCACTAAGCAGTACATTCATCGGACTGAAAATTTACAGTAATAGTGTTCGTGTGTGATTATGAAGAATGTTCGCATGTGAAAGAAGTTATTACTTAGTGGGATTCCGCACACTCCACGATGATAAGAGAAGGAAATTAGTATCAGCTATGATGTATTTGAAGCGGCGGCAAAATTCTTGTTATTCACGACTGAAACTGGTGCAAACCCCTTTTCATTAATTAATGTAACGTTTAATTATCTGAATTTAACCCTTTACACAAAAGTCATGCAGAATTTCAAATATATACTTAACTCACTGATGTGACAAAAGACTGTCTGTTTCCATGGTACATCAATAGCCGTGGCAGTTTACTAGAATCTTCCAAGCTGTTCTTTAGACACGTACAAACTATGGACTCTTGGCTAGGGAAAGAAGAAAGTGTAAATACACCAACTGCTTTGGTCTCCATCCTGAATGCACGATGTAGTATCAGTGCTGTATCAATAGAAAAGCGTCCAACAGCTGTTCGATCCAGAGAACTTCCAGAATCCACTTCCTTTGATCGTTATCCTGTTACACTGGTGCAATCGAGTGCATTGCCTCCTTGTGGTTTGCTGCAGTTGGTGCAATGGCTCACCAGGAAGAGTACATTACACTGACCTCTACGCACAGCAGAATACGTAGTCTTTTTGGAGCAGTTGAATATAAAATTTGGGAAAGTGAAGAAAAGAACATGACAAAATTTCTCTGTCTATGTGTTGCATAGCCTGAACCCTAAAGAAAATATTGTTCCAAATCGTTGGTTTCCTTCGATACAATTTTTATGTAAAGTCGCCTTGAAATCATTTTAAATATCAATAAATCT
The DNA here is from genome assembly GCA_030765055.1 of Mantis religiosa. Classification (NCBI taxonomy): domain Eukaryota; kingdom Metazoa; phylum Arthropoda; class Insecta; order Mantodea; family Mantidae; genus Mantis; species Mantis religiosa. Next base: position 46,640,258 of record CM060952.1, read on the forward strand.
CAAATGTTATGGCAACATACAAAACAGTTGTTCTTTCATGTTCAAACAAGCCTTTACTGGTGAGTGGAGAGGTCCATGACCTTTGTTAAGCTCAAGGTTATGAAAGCTATTTAGTTTATTAGTAATTATAACAAAAAATAGCCTATCACTGAACCTTTGGTACACTACAGGTTTTATAGTAATCCATATATTTACACTATTTAGTAGTTCTTCATTTGTTGTTTTGCTGTATATAACATAAATGGCTTCAGATTTGATCAGCATTGCGAGTAGAGGTTAGAAGGCTATGTTGTTAATCATTATCAGTTAACGAAAATAACAAGCCACAGAACAAATACTAATAACATCCAACACCATTAACACTATTTCAACTAGACCCTAGGCATGGGGTTGGAAAGAAGGGGAAGTTAGTAGGTATCACTGCAACGCACACCAACAAGCCAGCTCTGTATTTTAAGGTAATCACCAGAGTATTGTATAACGCATTCGCTGAAGGCACCAGCGACAAGCTCAAGCTCTTTATGTTTCTGGGGAAATAATTAAAGTCACATTACAACCAACGAATGCATGTAGGAGTATTTGACGTTTACTCTAAAGCTGGTGCCTTCAGAAGTAAACAATAATGGCATTAAAGCATAAAGTATAGTTCTGAAATATGAACCCCAGTAGCAATATAAGTAGCTTACAGCACAGCAGATTTAGCATACCCAGATCAGTCACAGACATGTTTCGTATGTGGAGATAAAGCTCACATGAAACAGAAGTTCAACAATAATATTGCAGTAGCTTTCATAAAAACGCTAAGTGATATACTAATATGAAACAAAATATCCAAATGTATGATGCCATAGAAAAGGATACAAAGGAAGGCAAATGTGAACAACAACTTGAAACCATGTCAATATGGAAACAAACATATAAGCTCTATACACAACATAACTATAGGCAATAAAATATCAATTGTGAGTGAATCCTTTAGCATTAGCTTTACTGCTTTGAGGATAATCACTTAGAAGTCCTGGCTTGCTATTCTGAGGATGAAATAGCTATAACATACATTGATTATGCTAAGGCAACTTCTCTTGAGTAGGAAGCGCGAAAGGACAAGTCTTCCACTAAGAGCCAATTAAGCATCTACTAAAAGCATCACCTCCGACTTTCCTTGAATTACAGCTTAAAAGTTATAATACCTAATTATATTTGTAATTAGCACAGTAAGTGAACAAGCTACAACTAAATTTGGAGCAGCTTAAATAACCATTTGACTATATATATATATATATATATATATATATATATATATATATATTTGCATCATCTATTCCCATAGCCAACCTATTATCTGCCCGCCTCGGTAGCGTGGTGGTAGCGTGTCTGCCTCACGTTCAAGAGGTCCCGATTTCGAATCTCCGTCAGGGTGAGTTACCTGGATAAGGTTTTTCCGAGGGTTTCCCTTATGCCGATAGCTGAATTTCGGGTAACTCTAAGCACTATGGACCCTGGGATCATTTGAGCATCATTTCACCAATTCCATTCATCGTCCAATATGACAACGTTGGAGGACGCAAAGTACAACATCAACAAGAAATACCTATTGTCTGCAACATAGGAAAACACACAGTTTATTCCTAATATATATATGAGGAAGTGAACCACTTCGAGATGTTCATTGTTATTTATCGGAATTTTGCAATGCCTCAAATACTTTTTTGTATAGAGAAGGCACTATTAATTTATTAACGCTAGGTCATGCAAAGAGAATCGTATGTTAAACGCGTCCCATGTTGTATTTCTTAAGAGATTTAGATATATAATTCAAATATAATTTATTCTTTATTTTCGTGGACCGATAAGAAAATTAGGAATAAGAGAATGTTTATCTCAATTAATAGGATGTCGATAGACGAGTAAGCGTCTGTAAGAATAGTTGGTTCAAGAGTAGATCTCATGGGAGTACAATGCATTCTGTTTGTCAGAAACATAGATATTCCAGTATCACATTGCAGTTTATTGGTTTGATCGTAGTGCGATAAGACCTACCCGGCAAAAAGAAGTTACTACATGGCAAAGCGAGAAGGCGTATCGGAAAAAATTAGCAACACAGAGATGTTTACCTCAGCTTATCGCACATACACAGCGACACCATTATATGTACACTCTCTTCAGATATAATCACAGCATCGAGTCATACTTCTGCAAGCGCGAGAAATCATATACAAAGCGACTGAATATTGTGACAATGAGAAAGTTGGAATCAAAATCCCCTTGTGGTTTCTCAGTAGATACTGCTCATCAACTGTCTGGGATTGTATCTATAGCACTTTAACTCTGCAAGTACATTAATCAAAGTCAGTAGAATTGTTTCTCTTTCATGTCCAAGGCATGTTTTGCTTTCATAACTATGTCCGGGGGAAGGATTAATTTTATACAATGTGGTATAAATCAAACCGATGAATTGGATCTTATTATTATTATTTACATTTTTTCGTTATGATAATAATAACAATAATAATATCTAGAGTTATATACTCTTAATCTTCTATAGCTTAACATTGTGATGCATTTAAATCATGTATTTATACTATGGCAGTGGTTTACTTCTACAACTTGATCACACTTTAAAAATTCTTTGTGTGTGTGTGTGTGTGTGTGTGTGTGTGTGTGTGTGTGTGTGTGTGTGTGTGTGTGTGTGTGTGTGTGTGTGTGTGTAATTTACGTCCTCCAACGTTACATCTTATCGGACGATGAATGAAATGGGTGAAATGATACTCAAATGAGCTCAGGTTCCACAGAGCATGTAGTTGTACATCATTCGTCTTTTAGGATAAGAGAAATCCCGAAAAAACCTTCTCATGGAAACCCACACTGTCCGAGATTCGAGAAACATTGTTTTACCATATAGTATCTATAATTACTGAAATTATTTAATACCAAAAAGGTTTCCTTTACCGTCATGCATAGGTTTCTTCAATTAACCAAAGGACTACAAGAGTTGATAATTATTTTGAAAAGGAATAGATTACTGAAACAAGAAGCTCGAGCTTGATGATTTGCATTCGATAATACCGGCAATGACAATGAGACATCTTTCAATGACGGAACATCACTGATCATGTATCTCACATTACGCCTTGTCACTTGAGTAAATCATATTTTTAGAAGTTATGCACGTTCTACAGATTGATCACACTAGAAAATTAGTGCATACAAAAGAGAAGGATCTTATAGCTATAGATTATACTTAACATCACTATTTCAGTTCTGACTGACTACTGAAGTAGACGAAAATTATGGTAAAGTTTTCTGCTACGAAATATTTCCAGAACATTCATTTAGTCTGCTTTGGGCCACATCAACATTAACATTTTGGCAGCTTTTATAATAATTTTGATTATTAACGGAACTTGAGGAAAAGATAAATGGGTGTGAATGTGTGATGCATAGAACCCAAATATACCTAGAGACAGTTGTACACGAGGTAACACTAACACCTATAAGCAATATTATATTATAGAAATGCTTTCGATATGACTTCTACAGTTAGACGTCGCAGAGGAAAAGGTTATTACACATGTATTAGCTGCCGCAGAAACTGCAATGTTTTTGTATTGTGACGTTTTTTTCCTCCACTCGCAGCAGATAGGAAGCACGCCGACTGTTTGGAAGATCCAGGTCGAGATTTGATTAAATAAGAGTCATGAGATCTTTTCTCAGGTTGGATTTTTGGTGACAGAAATAAAATTTTATATGACTCCGATTTCGTAATATATTATTTAATTGTATAATCTCAATTACAATGCACTCGTTACTATTACGAACACCGAATAACTCTTTTGGAAGGTTATTAACTTTCCGTTACAAAACTGTTATATTCACCGCGACATTTTTCCTTAGTCATGAAACAAGACTAAAGAACATACCTATCTCAAGATTATTGATTTTCCGTAACTATCGTTACTGCTCTATTAATTTTGTGATTGGCCGATGTACTGCTACGTCACTGCATTACGTAATACATGAAAAATTACACATATATTTATTCTTAATATTGTCATTACGTGGCCTACTAAGTCATATCAGAAAACAATATTCATACAAAAAGGTTCTAACTAAAACATATCGTTGCAAATGCCCTCTTCAAAATATATGGAAAATAATTTTAACTTATTTAACTTAAATACTTCAACAATGTGTTTACATATATTTTGAAGAATGCCCCATATTTAACAATTTTGTTTACAACAATGAACTATAACAAATATAACATACATTAAATGAAATATAATGATAAATGAATATTTAACAACAACTTAGCATTACTATAACACGTTTTTTTAAATATATATCATGTCTTTATGAGTGGGGTGTGCCCCGCCCCAAATTGCGTTAAAGTATTTTTATAATTAACATTTTTAAATTATTTATAATGAACAAAACATAATACGAGTACAACAATATAAATAAGATTTTAACATAACAATTTGTAAACGAATATATATAATTAAAATGAAATAACTGAAATAAAATAAATTATTGACAATTAATTAAATGTGTGTTTTACAATTAAATATTCATCACTTGAACATGAAAGGCTTATAATTGTGTTCTAACCTTAGTTCATTAGATTGGCTATTCTGTACAAATTCTAACCTATCCTGTTGTTCACTTAGGTTAGTTATATCTTTCTCTTGTGAGCCTAATGATTCACATTATCTATCTTAGCATTTAATTTGCTGCTGAGTTCTGCATTCTGAATTTATATCTTCCTGCTAAGATTTGCATTTACACTTTCTATTTTCTTACTCAAATCTGCATATTGACTATCTACCTTATTATTTACGCCTTCTAATTTTCTACTGAGTTCTGCATTCTGAATTTATATCTTCCTGCTAAGATTTGCATTTACACTTTCTATCTTATTATTTAAGCAATCTAACTTGCTACTGAATTCTGCTAACATCTTCACTATCTGGTCTAAGGTACTTATATCTGGTGATTCGCTAACACGTCTCTCACCCTGTGCAAGCACATTTGCTTCAATCACATGTTCGCTAAATTGCTGGCGATGATCCATCCCTTCTGGAAATTTACGTCTGCATCGGAGTCTCATGCATTAAAGTATTTTAACTTGCAGTAGACCGCCTTGATTCTCTACGATGTGTAGATAATAGTTGGAAGTTTCCTTTGACCGTTGTGTAAATAATCTTGCCACCAATTCGAAGCCCAACGACGCCATATCTGTGGCGTTATTATTTGGTCGTCTTGTTTCTCCAACTTAATCACAGCCACACGTTGGTTCTCCGACTTAATCGGCCACACGTTGGGCGCCAAATATGTGACGTTTTCTCCTCCACTCGCAGCAGATAGGAAGCACACCGACTGTTTGGAAAATCCAGGTCGAGATTTGATTAAATAAGAGTCATGAGATCTTTTCTCAGGTGTGGATTTTTGGTGACAGAAATAAACTTTTATATGACTCCGATTTCGTAATATATTATTTAATTGTATAATCTGAATTACAATTCACTCGTTACTATTACGAATACTGAATAACTCTTTGTGAAGGTTATTAACTTTCCGTTACAAAACTTTTATGTTCATCGCGACATTTTTCCTTCGTCATGAAACAAGGCTGAAGAACATATCTCTCTCAAGCTTATTGATTTTCCGTAACTATCGTTACTCCTCTATTAAATTTGTGATTGGCCGATGTACTGCTACGTCACCGCATTGCGTAATACAATTATTAATATGGCCAATCACAAAATTACACATATATTTGTTTTTAGTATTGTCATTACATGGCCCACTAAGTCATATCAGAAAACAATATTCATATAAAAAAGTTCTAACTAAAACATATCGTTACAAATGCCCTCTTCAAAATATATGGAAAATAATTTTAATTTATTTAACTTAAATACTTCAACAATGTGTTTACATATATTTTTAAGAATGCCCCATATTTAACAATTTTGTTTGCAACAATGAACTATAACAAATAAAACATACATTAAATGAAATATAATGATAAATGAACATTTAACAACAACTTAGCATTACTTTAACGCGTTTTTTAAATATATATCATGTCTTTATGAGTGGGTTGTGCCCCGCCCCAAATTGCGTTAAAGTATTTTTATAATTAACATTTTTAAATTATTTATAATGAACAAAACATACATAACAATTTGTAAACGAATATATATAATTAAAAGGAAATAACTGAAATAAAATAAATTATTGACAATTAATTAAATGTGTGTTTTACAATTAAATATTCATCACTTGAACATGAAAGGCTTATAATTGTGTTCTAACCTTAGTTCATTAGATTGGCTACTATGTACAAATTCTAACCTATCTTGTTGTTCACTTAGGATAGTTATATCTTTCTCTTGTGAGCCTAATGATTCACATTATCTATCTTAGCATTTAATTTGCTACTGAGTTCTGCATTCTGATTTTCTATCTTCCTGCTAAGATTTGCATTTACACTTTCTATTTTCTTACTCAAATGTGCATATTGACTATCTTATTATTTACGCCTTCTAATTTTTTACTGAGTTCTGTATTCTGAATTTATACCTATCTTCCTGCTAAGATTTGCATTTACACATTCTATTTTCTTACTCAAATTTGTATATTGACTATCTATCTTATTATTTACGTTCTGCATTATGATTTTCTATCTTCCTGCTAAGATTTGCATTTACACTTTCTATCTTATTATTTAAGCAATCAAACTTGCTACCGAATTCTGCTAACATCTTCACTATCTGGCTAAGGTGATTTGCAAACACGTCTCTCACACTGTGCCAGCACGTTTGCTTCAATCACATGTTCGCTAAATTGCTGACGATGATCCATCCCTTCTGGAAATTTACGTCTGCATCGGAGTCTCATGCATTAAAGTATTTTAACTTGCAGTAGACCGCCTTGATTCTCTACGATGTGTAGATAATAGTTGGAAGTTTCCTTTGACCGTTGTGTAAATAGTCTTGCCACCAATTCGAAGCCCAACGACTCCATATCTGTGGCGTTATTATTTGGTCGTCTTGTTTCTCCAACTTAATCGAGTCACAGCCACACGTTGGTTCTCCAACTTAATCGGCCACACGTTGGGCGTCAAATTTGTGATTTTTTTTCCTCCACTCGCAGCAGATAGGAAGCACGCCGACTGTTTGGAAGATCCAGGTCGAAATGAAATGTGTAGTGTTTAACGCCCGTTTTAACTACATACGGCACCGCAGGTGATGACACTGATGATACATGAGATGAAGATGGAGCACCGGTGGAATGAGATAGCGGGGGAAACCGGAGGTCCCGGAGAAAACCCGCCCCAGCGGGGTGTTGTCTACCACAAATCTCACTTTGCGGTCGCCTGGGATCGAACCCGGGCCTCCTAGGTGAGAGCCAAGCGGTCTAACCACTGAGCCACGACGCGGCTATCCAGGCCAAGATTTGATTAAATAAGAGTCATGAGATCTTTCCTCAGGTGTGGATTTTTGGTGACAGAAATAAAATTTTATATGACTCCGATTTCGTAATATATTATTTAATTGTATAATCTGAATTACAATTCACTCTTTACTATTACGAATACCGAATAACTCTTTCTGAAGGTTATTAACTTTCCGTTACAAAAATTGTATATACATCGCGACATTTTTCCTTCGTGATGAGACAAGACTGAAGAACATATCTATCTCAAGATTATTGATTTTCTGTAACTATCGTTATTCCTCTATTAATTTTGTGATTTGCCGATGTACTGCTACGTCACCGCATTACGTAATACAAATATTACTACGGCCAATCAAAAAATTGCACATATATTTGTTCTTAATATTGTCATTACATGGCCTACTAAGTCATATCAGAAAACAATATTCATATAAAAAAGTTCTAACTAAAACATATCGATACAATATATATATTTATAATCTATAGGGTTTTTGTATTTGAATAACTACAAGTAATGGATCGTTTCTTGTATCACATAACCCAAAGAGATTTATTTTCCCTGGGACATGTGGAATAGGACACGATGGGATTGTCCGTGGTATGAGATTCCAGTTACAGGTAGATCTGGTGTATTTTTAACAACAAAGGGTGGGGCTTGAATGATTAGAATTCTAGCGACTCTATGAAATGAGGGTAAGAACGGCTAATGCTTAATTTGTAACCCAGATAAGTATGCACTTTATACGATAAGCTTCGCTAGTGTCCACCTAACTCAGAGATTTATTTTAGGTCCCAGTGAAGCACTTTAAAATAGCTGGTGCGTTAAAACAAACTTCACTCGGGGTAATCCAGTGTCAGACATACTTCTCGATGAATAAGTACATTTGAAAGGTTAATTTCCTTTTTCCCTTCTATTTTTAATATGTTTGTAAACCAAATCTTTGGACTAAAGACACATTTGGCAAAGGCCCGCTTTCTATTTACATAGATGGCGAAATTACATCTCACATGTAAGGCTGACAAAGCCACAGTGGAATGTGCAAACCTTTTTCGATGTCACTGCATTACAGGAAACATTTAAGCTTTAAGAGTGGTTGATACAGTCGACATGAAAAATTCAATGCCACGGCCAATTTGCAGTCATAATATTTAGTTCTACAATTGACTCATATATTTCCCCGATAATCCACTAGGGGCTCTCGCATCCGAGATACACCGTTTGTGTCATGACGGCAAATTGGCCATGCTAGCTCAATGGGTAAGAGCGACTGGACGGACACGAGTAGATCCGTGATTCAAAATCCGGCCGTGGCATTGAATTTTTCATGTCGACTCTATCAATCCAATACCTTAGCCTGTATACGGCTAGTGTGAACACCTGAATAATTTTCATCAATTAACTTAAATAATAGGAGTTAAATGATGAAGCCTGGGACTCAAGTATTTACGATAGAAAGTTGCCGCAAACGGTGCATCTCGGATACGAGAGCTCCTAGTGGTTTACCGGGGACATATATGACTCAATTGGAGAATTTAATGTCATGACGGTAAATTGGCCATGGTAGCTCAATGGATAAGAGCGAGTAGACGTGTACCAGTAGATCCGTAGTTCAAATTCCGGCTGTGGTATTGAATTCTTCATGTCGAATCTATCAATCCAATAACTTAACTTAGGCTGTATACAGCTAGTGTGAAGAAGTGAATAATTTCCATCAATTAATTTATTTACTAGTTGTGCTTGCTTCTCTAAACAGTTCTTATAGGTGCTTTATATACAGTGTTTGAGATTTAACGAAATCTGCAAAAGAGGAGAGAGAGAGGACCAAATGGACTTGATAGAAAGAATAAATAAATGTTCTTACAAAAATATTTATTGATACACTTCGGATAAGGCCAGAAAAGCAACAAATGTTACAAATTGGTAACAGGTACAAAAAATTATACTCACTCAAGGATTCAGTGAGAAAAATAAAAGAGAATATATACTTTTGTGTAACAGTTTTAGGAAATGTAATTAAAATATATAAATATTTCATAAATAAGACCAAAAATAAATTATCGAGGTTAATAACATTTTTAATAAATAAAATTATAAAAGGTCTGCAATGATGATAGTTTATATACTAAAAACATGAATATATAATAGCGGACAGAACAAGGCCAACTCTGTTTGGGTCAGATATTCAGCTCCTGTTGTAACTTTGCTGTGGTCAAGCGAGCTGCTTAAAAAGAACATGTAAATAATAAGAAAATTGTATCAACGGCTGCTCAGAGTGTACTGAAATTAAAATAATCTCAGCTGCTCAGTATGTAAATTATCACGCCACGAAAACTGGATAAAGTTTAGTTCTTTCTGTTATATATAAGCGTGCTTCCGATAGATGCTATTTTTATTTCATTTCTCACTTGTTTCCTGTGATCACAAATGCTGCATCCACATTACACGAATGGCGTAAGTTTTGCTGGACTTCTCTGCTTTGGTTGCTCACATCTGCATCACACATCGAAGCACTAAGCAGTACACTCATCGGACTGAAAATTTACAGTAGTAGTGTTCGTGTGTGATTATGAAGAATATTCGCATGTTAAAGAAGTTATTACTTAGTGGGATTCCGCACACTCCACGATGATAAGAGAAGGAAATTAGTATCAGCTATGATGTATTTGAAACAGCGGCAAAATTCTTGATATTCACGACTGAAACTGGTGCAACCCCCTTTTCATTAATTAATGTAACGTATAGTTATCTGAATTTAACATTTTACACAAAAGTCATGCAGAATTTCAAATATATACTTAAATCACTGGTGTGACAAAAGACTGTCTGCTTCCATGGTACATCAATAAACGTGGCAGTTTACTAGAATCTTCCATGCTGTTCTTTAGACACGTACAAACTATGGACTCTTGGCTAGGGAAAGAAGAAAGTGTAAATACTTCAACTTGTTTGGTCTCCATCCTGAATGCACGATGTAGTATCAGTGCTGTATCAATGAATAAGCGTCCAACAGCTCTTCGATCCAGAGAACTTCCAGAATCCACTTCCTTTGATCGTTATCCTGTTACACTGGTGCAATCGAGTGCATTGCCTCCTTGTGGTTTGCTGCAGCTGGTGCAATGGCTCATCAGCAAGAGCACATAACACTGACCTCTACGTCCAGCAGAGTACGTAGTCTTTTTGGAGCAGTTGAATATAAAATTTGGGAAAGTGAAGAAAAGAACATGACAAAATTTCTCTGTCCAAATGTTCTAATGCCTGAACCCAAAAGAAAATATTGTTCCAGATCGTTGGTTTTCTTCGACATATTTTCATGTAAAGTAGCCTTGAAATCATTTTAAATATCAATAAATCTCAAATGTTATGACAAAATACCAAAAAGTTGTTATTTTATTTTCAAACACACGTTTACTGGTGCGCCGAGAGGTTCATGACCTTCGTTAAGCTATTCAGTTATTTAGTAATTATAGCAAAAAATAGCCTATCACTGAACTTTCAGAACATTACAGGTTATATAGTAATCTATATATTTACACTATTTAGTAGTTCTTCATTTGTTGTTTTGCTGTATATAACATAAATGGCTTCAGATTAGATCAGCTTTGCGAGTAGAAGTAGGAAGGCTATGTTGTTAATCATTATCCTTATCAGTTAACGCAAATAACAAGCCACAGAACAAATACTAATAACATCCAACACCATTAACACTATTTCAACTAGACCCTAGGCATGGGGTTGTAAAGAACGGGAAGTTAGTAGGTATCACTGCAACGCACACCAAGGAGCGAGCTCTGTATTTTAAGGTAAGCACCAGAGCATTGTATAACGTATTCGCTAAAGGCAGCAACGACAATCTGAAGCTCTTTTTGTTTCTGGGGCAATAATTAAATTCACATTACAACCAACGAATGTATGTACGAGTATTTGTAGTTTACTCTAAAGCTGGTGCCTCCAGAAGTAAACAATAATGGCATAAAAGCATAAAGTATAGTTCTGAAATATGAACCCCAGTAGCAATATAAGTAGTTTACAGCACAGCAGATTTAGCATACCCAGATCAGTCACAGACATGTTTCGTATGTGGAGATAAAGCTTACATGAAACAGAACTTCAACAATAATATTGCAGTAACTTTCATAAAAACGCTAAGTGATATACTAATATGAAACAAAATATCCAAATGTATGATGCCATAGAAAACGATACAAAGGAAGGCAAATGTGAACAACTTGAAACCATGTCAATATGGAAACAAACATATGAGCTCTATACACAACATAACTATAGGCAACAAAATATCAATTGTGAGTGAATCCTTTACCATTAGCTTTACTGCTTTTGAGGATAATCACTTAGAAGTCCTGGCTTGCTATTCTGGGGATGAAATAACTATAGCATACATTGATTATGCTAAGAGAAGTTCTCTTTAGTAGGAAGCGCGAAAGGAGAGGTCTTCCACTTAGAGCCAGTTAAGCATCTACTAAAAGCATCACCTCCGACTTTCCCTGAATTACAGCTTAAAAGTCTATATGCAAATTCTGTAGGTACATTAAACATTCAGTATACAAAAATAACCATACCACACACCTACATTGTAGTTGACGGTTACCTAACTATAATTGTAATAAACACAGTAAGCAAAAAACTATCACAAAATTTGGAGCAACATAATTATGATATTACTATATATCAGTATATACATTTGCATCATGTATTTACTAGCAAATCAACATATTAATTGAAACATTAGAAAACACACAGTTTATATCTAATATACATATTGTGACTTTTTGGGTTCGTGAAATTAAAAGTCCAATTGCACAAACTCAAAATGTTCTTTATTTCCACCGACTTACAGTTGAACACTTGCCAATTACACAAAATTACGTAATGCACACAATTACGTTTCACCAGTTCGTCCGTTACAGTTCCACTACACGCTCACAGTTACGCACACTTCCGATGCACGTACACAGTCTTCTCGTCCGTACACTAGCACGGCGCTGCCTCGCTGCTCGCCAAGAACTAACTCAATTCATTCATTGCGGCCCTTTTTATAGGAATATCGCCGTTTTCTCGTAATCTCTCTTTTCAGTGAATCACCGCGAAGGTTCGGGACGGCAGGCGAAGTGGGAAGATGCGGCCAGCGACAAGTGACATTTCCCGAATCATCCCCTTTAGTTAGTGACTGAGATAAAAGAGTGGGTGTGGGCCGGATGCCTCTGGTCCCTTCTCAGCTGTCGTTTGTCGGGCCTTCCGATAATTGAGTGACACTGCTTCCTCCTCAAAGCGGGTCGTCCCGAACAGCACCATCGTAGCGGGCTAGACGATCCAGGTGTACCACCAACATCTTTCCTCGGGGCACCTTCTGAATGCGGTAGAACACGACATTTATCATCTTCACCACCCAGTCCGGCCCTTGCCATGGCTGCTGGAGCTTCGGGCGGTGTCCCTTGGTCCGCGTAGGACGGTACAACCAGACCAGGCCACATTGCTGGAAACCTTGTCTGTTGGCTTGCCTGTCATTTCTGGTCTTCATGCGATCGCTCGCCTTCTGGATGTTCTGCCGAGCCATCTCGTGCATGTCGTGGAGGTGGTCCACCAAGTTCTCCACATCCTCGGTCACTGGCTGATTCGCCTCCCGAGGGCTTCCAAAAGCCAGGTCACAAGGGAGGTGTAACTCTCGGCCAAACTTTAAGCTGGCTGGCGTCATTCCAGTTGTGTCGTGTGTAGACGAGCGGTAGGCCAGCAAGAACAGTGGCACCTTGACGTCCCAGTCTCGCTGCTGGCTGGCCACGACCTTCCTCAGGTGTTCCTCTAAGGTCTTGATGTATCTTTTGACCATGCCATCCGACTGGGGATGCAGAGGCGTCTTGAGGGTCTTGTTCACCCCAAGCCTTTGTAGTGCCTCCTTCATTAGGTTGGACTCAAAGTTGGTACCCTGGTCACTGTATAGCTCTAACGGCACCCCAAATAGACAGAACACTTGCTCCACGAGGCAGTCTGTGATTGTCTTTGCCTCTTGGTTTGGAATGGCATACACTTCAGGCCACTTAGTGAAGTAGACCACGACCGCCATTAGGTACTTGTTGCCTCGTTCGGAAACTGGGAACGGTCCAGCAATGTCAACGGCGATCCGTTCGAATGGCGCTCTGACGTTGTACTGCTGCATGCGACCCCGGCTCCTAGTTTGTAGGCCACGACTCGCCATGCACACGTGACACCTACGGCACCATCTCTCAGTATATGCTCGTAGTAGCGCCAGTAGTAGCGCTTCCGTAGTTTGTCAATCGTTCGGTTCGCTCCCAGGTGTCCACCCGAAATACCGGCGTGCACTTCCTCCAAGATTTCCGGGACCTTACTGCAGGGAAGTACCAAATGTTCTCTCTGCGTCTTCCCATCGGGTGACTCCCATATCCGGAACAGCACGCCCTCTCTGGTCTTCAAAGAGTCCCATTGGGCCCAGAACGACTTGTAGGTGGCGCTCTTCGGTGCGATGTCCTCCAATGTTGGTCTCTTCCCTGCCTCCACTTCCCTCAAGAGTGGCCCCAAGTCTGCGTCCGCCAGCTGCTACCTCCTCAGGCCTGCGCTATCCCAGCCGTCCGCAGGCACTGCCACAACTACTCGGACTGCTGCAGGATGCTCCTCTTCCACTCTTGTGCACTGGCCGCACTCTTCTGGACAGGGTCTTCGGTACATGGGGTCTGCGTTTCCGTGGCTCTTCCCTCTACGATGTTCCGAGGTGAAGTCGTACTCCTGCAGCCTCTGGACCCAACGTGCTGTCTGGTCTTCCAGGTTCTTAAAGCTCAATAGCCAGGTTAGGGCGGAATGGCCAGTCCTCAGGTGGAATGGCTGACCGTACAGGTACTTGTGGAAGTGCCCCAAGGTCTTTACTACCGCCAATAATTCTCGTCGGTGACGCAGTAGTTCTTCTCTCCCTTGGATAGCGTCTTGCTGCAGTAGGCTATCAACAGCTCATAGCCGTCCTGGATTGCGATAGAACATCTCCAATCCAGTGGTCGCTGGCGTCGGTGTCCACAATGAAGGCGCCACCCAGTTGTGGCAAACCCAAAATAGGGCACTGCACAGGCTCTCCTTTAGGTGCTGGAAAGCGGTTTCGGCGTCCTCCGTCCACACATAAGGCCGGTGTTTCTCTGTCAGGCGGGTGAGGAATTTTGCGATGTTGGAGAACCCCTTTATGAAGCGGCGGTAATAACTGCACAGCCCCAGGAAACTGCGCAATACTTTCTTATCCTTGGGGCGAGACCAATCTCTGACAGCCTGTGTCTTCTCCGGGTCTGTGGCCACTCCGGCTCCTGAGACTATGTGGCCTAAGTAGTTCACTTCCTTTAGGAAGAGCTGGTACTTCCTCGCGTTCTGCTTCAAGTTGGTCGCCTGCAGTCTCTGTAGCACCTTAAACAGATTCTCGAGGTGTCCTTCAAAACTCTTCCCGACGATGATGATGTCGTCCAGGTATAGCAGGCAAGCATCGTAAGTCAGCCCACTCATCACTGACTCCATGAGGCGTTGGAAGGTAGCTGGTGCGTTGCAGAGGCCAAAAGGCATAACCGTGAACTGCCAGAGCCTTTGGCCTGTCGAGAACGCGCTCTTCTCTTTGTGTCTTGGGGCTAGAGCTACCTGCCAATAGCCCGTCTTCTGGTCCAGGGTCGAGAAACACTGTGCACCAGCTAGCGTGACCAGGGTGTCGTCAGTCCGGGGTAAGGGGAAACAGTCCTTCCGGCTGACAGCGTTCAACTTTCTGTATTCTACGCAGAAGCGCAGCTTGCCGTTCTTCTTTGTCACCAAGACTACAGGGGATCACCAAGGGCTCTCAGACTCTTCAATCACTCCCCTGGATCTCATGTCATCCAGCATGTCTCGTACCGCCCCCTGCTTCCCCAGCGGAACGCGTCTAGGTGTTTGCCGAGTAGGCCAGGCGTCTCCGTGGTCGATGTGGTGAAGCACTTTGTCCGTGCGGCCGTAGTCACTATCACCTTGGCTGAAGACGCGCTGGTATCGTCTTAGCAATTGTCGAACCTTCTCCAGCTGCTCTGCGGTCAGGTGGTCGGCCGCCCTCTCCAGTAGGCCTTCTAACCGGGGCCCCATGTGTTGCGTCGACACCGGCTCCTGTGTCCTGTCCATTGCTGTTACTCTCACCACGGGCTCGCACGTTCCATACTCCGTCCCGTCCTGGACGTCGTGATCGGTGTCCGTTAGATTTAGCAGTCTCACTGGCACCTCCTCTCAGCACGGCAGCAATTTCCTGGCTACACATAGGCCGTGTACAGGCGTCTTCTGGTCCAGCATCATGTTCCTGGTTCTCTGGCCTTCCAGTCGCGTCGTCACCACCACCTCGCTCCTCGCGGGCATAACCACGTCTTCGCTCAAGACGACCCTGCAGATTCCAAGGCGCTCTTCTGGTTGACGAGTATAACCTCTTCTCCGATGAGCCACAGGACTTTCTTGCCTACGTCGACCGTCGCCTCATGGCTCCTGAGGGAATCCAATCCCGGTATCACCTCCCCAGCTACTTTAGCGACGAACACCCACAGACGTACGGTGCTCCTTCCAAAGGTCAGCTTCAGCAGGGCCTCCTTCTCCACAGGCAAGGTGTCGCCCGATACCATGACGAGCTGATATGGTCGGCTCGGCTTCCTTGTCGGCAAACGTTTCGCCATGTCAGGTCTGATGAAGGTCACGGCCGCCCCCGTGTCCACCAGCACGCGGCACGGCTTTCCTCTTTTATCGGGCTTCCCGATAATTGTGTGACAATATATTGGATGAAGTGAAGCACTTCGAATACATTCATTGTTATTTGCGTGAACTATTCATTGCTTTAAATACTTTTCTGGAAAGAGAAGGCACATTAAATTATTAACCTTAGGCCATGCAAAGAGATTTGAATTTTAAAGGCTTCCCATGATCTAGTTCTTAACAGATCCATATATCAATTAAAATCTAATTTGTTATTTATTTTCTTGCACAGACAAGAAAACTAGGAATAAGGTTGTGTTTATCTCCATTAATTGGAAGGCGATAGACGTATAAGCGTTTGTAAGAATAGTTGATTCCTGAGGAGATCATATCAAGGGATTACAATGCATTCTACTTTTCAAAAACATATTTATTTCATCATTAAACTGCAGCTTATTGGTTTGATCGTGGTGTGATAAGACCTACCCGGCAAAAACAAGTTACTACATAGCAAGGGGAGAGGGCGTATCGGAAAAAAAATTCGCAACATAGAGATGTTTACCTCAGCTTATCGCACATACACAGCGTCACCGGTGTATGACCACACTTCAGATACAATTGCAGCAACGTGTAGCACATCGGAAAGCTCGAGAAATTATATACAAAGTGATTGAATTTTCTTACAAGGAGAAAGTTGGAATCAAAGACCCTTTGTGATATCTCAGCAGATGATGCTAATCAACTGTCTGGGATTGTATCTATAGCACTTTAACCCTGCAAGTTCATTGAATCAAAGTTAGTAGAATTGCTGCTGCTCTTTCAATTCCAAGACATGCTTTGCATTCGTAAATATGTCCGGGGGGGGGGGGGGGAATTTATTTTTTACAATGTGATGTAAATAAAACTTATGAATTTGACCTTATTATTGTGACTTCGTGGGTTCGTAGAATTAAAAGTCGAAATTGCCGAGATTCTAAATGTTCTTTATTTCCGTAGGAATACCCCGTTCAATAGTCACGTAACAACATTACATCGCATATCGCAATCTACAGCACCAAGGTCGATGACAATAACAAATATTACATTTCGTTACAACACTTCACAGCTGACTCTCCTCTTGCAACACTCTTGTTACATAACTACTCTGCTTCTACTCGTCACTTCCTTAAAGACCTCATTCATAATTGGAGAGATTTCCAGAACAATAAAGAACCCAAAATAATCCAGATGTTACCAGAAATTTGCATTTATCTCAGTTTGTTTGTTTCGGTAAGCCTTTTCTCTCAGCTATCTTCATTTGCCGTCCGTTTGTGAGCACTAGCCGCGCTATCGTTAACTGCTTATGAAAGCCCTTTATCACCGTGAAATTCTATCCGCCGTCTGTTATCTATTTGCCCCGAAACCTTCATGCCCGTTACCACGACATCATTATTATTTATATTTTTTCATTCACATGAATCATAACTTAACTAACTAGAGATTGTGTCTCATTATAAAGAGCAATAAAACTAATAATAATAATAATAATAATAATAATAATAATAATAATAATAATAATAATAATAATAATAATAATAATAATAATAATAATAATAATAATAATAATAATAATAATAATAATAATAATAATAATAATAATAATAATAATAATAATAATAATAATAATAATAATAATAATAATAATAATAATAATAATAATAATAATAATAATAATAATAATAATAATAATAATAATAATAATAATAATAATAATAATAATAATAATAATAATAATAATAATAATAATAATAATAATAATAATAATAATAATAATAATAATAATAATAATAATAATAATAATAATAATAATAATAATAATAATAATAATAATAATAATAATAATAATAATAATAATAATAATAATAATAATAATAATAATAATAATAATAATAATAATAATAATAATAATAATAATAATAATAATAATAATAATAATAATAATAATAATAATAATAATAATAATAATAATAATAATAATAATAATAATAATAATAATAATAATAATAATAATAATAATAATAATAATAATAATAATAATAATGGTAATAATACTAATAATAATAATAACAATAATAATATATAGGGTTATATACTCTTAATCTTCTATAACTTACAATTGTGATGCATTTAAATCATGTATTTATACTATGGCAGTGGTTTACTTCTACACCTTGATCACTTTTTAAAAATTCTTTGTGTGTGTGAGTGTCTGTGTGTGTGTGTGTGTGTGTGTGTGTGTGTGTGTGTGTGTGTGTGTGTGTGTGTGTGTGTGTGTCATTTACGTCCTCCAACGTTACGTCTTATCTGACGATGAATGAAATGGGTGAAATGATACTCAAATGAGCTCAGGTTCCACAGAGCATATAGTTGCACATCATTCGTCTTTTAGGATAAGAGAAATCCCGAAAAAATCTTCTCAGGTAAACCCAACCTGTCCGAGATTCGAGAAACATTGTTTTACCATATAGTATCTATAATTACATAAATTATTAATACCAAAAAGGTTTCCTTTACTGTAATTCTTAGATTTCTTTATTTAACCAAAGGACTACAAGAATTGATAATTATTTTGAAAAGGAGTTGAGTACTGAAACAAGAAGCTCGAGCTTGATGATTTCATTCGATAATAGCGACAATGACAGTGAGACATCTTTCAGTGACGGAACATCACTGATCATGTATCACACATTACGCCTTGTCAGTTGTGTAAATCATATTTTAGAAGTTACTCCCGTTCTACACATTGATTACACTAGAACATTACTAAATACAAAAGAGAAGGACCTTATAGCAATAGATTAGACTTCACATCACTATTTCAGGTCTGACTGTCTACTGAAGTAGTAGGAAATTTTGGTAAAGTTTTTTGCGACGAAATATTTTCAGAACATTCATTTAGTCTGCTTTAGGCCAAATCAACATTAACATTTTTAGCAGCTTTTATAATAAATTTAATTATTA
Organism: Mantis religiosa; assembly: GCA_030765055.1. NCBI lineage: Eukaryota > Metazoa > Arthropoda > Insecta > Mantodea > Mantidae > Mantis > Mantis religiosa. The sequence goes on from CM060952.1 coordinate 46,659,417, forward strand.
ACGGAACCTGGAGAAAAGATAAACGTTCGTGTGTGTTTGAAGTATAAAACCCAAATAAACCTAGTGGCAGCTGTACACGAGGTAACGCCATCGCCTATAGGCAATATTATCTTATAGAAGTGCCTTTGGAATGACTTCAAAAGTTACATTTCGCAGAGAAAAAGGTTATTACGGAGGTATTAGCTACCGCAGAAGGTCCTATGTTTTGTATATACTTATAATATTGTTACTTTGTGGGTTCGTAAAACTAAAAAGTTCAATTACACCACTCAAAAGTGTTCTTTATTTCCACCTTATTCCAATATCAGAATTACAATTTCGTAATGTACACAATTACAACTAGGCCAGTTCGTCTCTCCACGTACACTCGGCGCGCCTTACACTACTGCTCGCCACGACTTACTCAACTCAACTGACTCCTGTCGCCTCTGCCGTATTGATCCGCGGCCCGAAGTTTCTCGAGATTTCCTTTTATGTAGGGGGAAACATTCTCGATGCTTCGCCCTCCTTCGGGCGGTAGGAGGAGGGGGAAACGAAGCTTCAGCAACCCCTGCTGTCTCCCCTCCCTCCACCGGCCTTCATTTATTGATCGGCATCGTGAGTTGGCCACTTGGGTAACACTGCTCCCTCCACAAGGCTGGTCGTCCCGAACTGCACCATCGTAGCGGGCCAACTGATCCAGGTGTACTCCCACCACCATCTTTCTTCGGGGCACCTTCTGGATGCGGTAGACCACGTCGTTAATCCACTTCACCACACGATACGGTCCTTGCCATGGCTACTGAAGCTTCGCGCAGCGTCATTTGGTCCGGGTAGGGTGGTACATAAAGACCAGGTCACGTTGCTGGATCCCTTGGCTGTTGACTTGCCAGTCGTATCGGGTTTTCATGCGGTCGCTCGCCTTCTGGATGTTCTGGCGAGGAGGTCCACCAAGTTCTCCACATGGTCGGTCGCTGGCTGTTTCACCCCCGGAGGGCTTCCAAAAGCCATGTCACAGGGGAGGTGTAACTCTCGGCTGAAAATTAAGCTGGCTGAAGTGGTCCCCGTGGTGTCGTGTGTTGACGAGCGATAGGCCAGAAAGAACAGTGGCACATTGACGTCACAATCTCGCTAATGGCTGGCCAGGACCTTCCTCAAGTATTCCTCTAAGGTTTGATGTACCTTTTGACCATGCCATCCGACTGGGGATGTAGAGGTGTTGTGCGGGTTTTGGTAACCCCAAGCCTCTCTAGTGCGTCCTTCATTAGGTTGGACTCAAAATTGGTACCTTGGTCACTGTGCAACTCTAATGGTGCCCCAAATCGGCAAAACGTTGCTCCACAAGGCAGTCCGTGATTGTCCTTGCCCCTTGGTTCGGGATGGCATACACCTCCGGCCACTTAGTGAAGTAGTCAACAAACACCATCAGGTACTTGTTGCCTCGGTTGAATATTGGGAACGCTCCAGCAATGTCAACGGCGATCCGTTCGAATGTCGCTCCGACTTTGTACTGTTGCATGCGACCCCGGCTCCTAGTCTGGGGGCCTCGACTCGCCGCGCACACGTGACACTGACGGCACCATCTCTCAGCGTCTGCTCGGAGCCTCAGCCAGTAGTAACGCTGCCGTAGTTTGTCAATCGTCCGTTTCGCTCCCAGGTGTCCTCCTGAAGTAAAGGCGTGCACTTCTTCCAAGGCTTCCGGGCCTTACTCCGGGGAAGTACCAACTGTTCTCTCCGCGACTTCCCATTGGGTGATTCCCATACCCAAAACAGAACGCCCTCTCTGGTCTTCAACAAGTACCATTGGGCCCAGCAAGACTTGTAGGTGGCGCTCCTCGGTGCGATTCCCTCCAAGGTTGGTCTCGTCCCTGCCTCCACTTCCCTAAAGAGTGGCCCCAAGTCTCCACCTGCCAGCTGCTCCCTCCTCAGGCCTGCACTATCCCAGCTACCGCAGGAACTGACGTGACTACTCGAACTGCTGCGACACACCCCTTCTCCTCCACTCAGGTGCATTGACCGCACTCTTCTGGACATGTTCTTCGGGACATAGCGTCCGCGTTAACGTGGCTCTTCCCTCTGCGATGTCCCTAGGTGAAGTACTCCTGCAGCCTCTGAACAGAACGTGCTGTCTGGCCTTCCAGGTTCTTAAAGCTCAATAGCCAGGTTAGGGCGGAATGGTCAGTACTCAGGTGGAATGGCTAACCGTACTGGTACTTGTGGGAGTGCTCCAAGCTCTTTACTACCGCCAATAATTCTCGCCGGGTGACGCAGTAGTTCTTCTCTGCCTTGGATAGCATCTTGCTGTAGTAGGCTATCACCCGCTCATGGCCGTCCTGGAACTGCGATAGGACGCCTCCAATGCAATGGTCGCTGGCGTCGGTGTCTGCAATGTAGGCGCCACCTGGTTGTGGAAATCCCAAAATTGGAGCGCTGCACAGGTTCTTCTTCAGGTGCTGGAAAGCGTCTTCGGCGTCCTGCATCCACACATAAGGCCGGTGTTCTTCTGTCAGGAGGGTGAGGTGTTTGGTGACGTTAGAGAAACTCTTTATGAAGCGTCGGTAATAACTGCACAGCCCCAGGAAACTGCGCTACTCTTCTTTATCCTTTGGGCGAGGCCAACCTTTCACAGCATGTGTCTTCACCGGGTCTGTCGCCACTCCGGTTTCTGAGATTATGTGGCCCCAGTAGTTCACTTCCTTGCGGAAGAGAAGGCACTTTCTTGCGTTCAGCTTCAAGTTGGTCGCCTGCAATCTCTATAGCACCTTACTTAGATTCCTGTGATGCTCTTCAAAAGTCTTACCGACGATGATGATGTCGTCCAGGTATGGCAGGCAGGCTTCGTAAGTCAGTCCTCTCATCACTGACTCCATGAGGCGTTGGAAGGTAGCAGGTGCGTTACAGAGGCCAAAGGGCATAACGGTGAACTTCCAGAGCCATTGGCCTGTCGAGAACGTGGTCTTCTCTTTGTCTCTCGGATATAGAGCTACCTGCCAGTAGCACGACTTCAGGTCCAGGGTCGAGAACCACTGCGCACCAGCTAGCGTGTCCAGGGTGTCGTCAATCCCAGGTAAGGGGAAGCTGTCCTTCCGGGTGACAGCGTTCAGCTTCCTGTAGTTCACGCAGAAGCGGAGCTCGCCGTTCTTCTTCGTCATCAAGACTACAGGGGAACACCAAGCGCTGTCAGACTCTTCAATCACCCCCTGGATCTCATGTCCTCCAGCATGTCTCGTACCGCCCCTTGCTTCACCAGCTGAGCGCGTCTATGTTGTTGACGAATAGGCCGGGCAATGTCGGTGTTGATGCGGTGAAGCACTTTGTCCGTGCGGCCGTAGTCACTATCGCCTTGGCTGAAGACGCGCTGGTATCGCCTCAGCAGTTGTCGAACTTTCTCCAGTTGTTCTGCGGTCAGGTGTTCGGCCGCCCTCTCCAGTAAGCCTTCTAGCCAGGGCCCAAGGAGTTGCGTCGGCACCGCTTCCTGTGTCTTGTCAATTGGTGTTACGTCCACCACGGGCTCGCACGTTCCCAAATCCGTCCCGTCCTGGACGTCGTGATCGGTGTCTGTTGGATTTAGCAGTCTCACTGGCAGCTCCCCTCGGCACAGCAGCAATGCTCTGGCTACACTCAGTCCGCATACAGGCTTCTTCTGGTCCAGTATCACGTTGCTGGTTCTCTGGTCTTCCAGTATCTCGCCGTCACCACCACCTCGCTCCTCGCGGGGACAACCACGTCTTCGTTCAAGACAACCCTGCAGATTCCAAGATGCTCTTCGGGTTGACGGAGTACAACCTCTTCTCCATCGAGCCGCAGTACCTTCCTGAAGACTTCGACCGTCGCCTCGTTGCTCCTGTGGGCATCCAGTCCCAGATTCACCTCCTCAGCCACCTTCGCGAAAAACATCCACAGACTAACGGCACTCCGTCCCAAGGTCAGCTCCAGCAGGGCCTCCTTCTCCACAGGCAAGGTGTCGTCCGATGCCGTCACAAGCTGGTATGGTCGGCTGGGCGTCCTCGTCGGCAAACCTTGCGCCACGTCAGGTCTGATGATGGTCACGGCCACCCCGGTGTCCACCAGCACGCGCCACGGCTTTCCTCTTACCCAGCCGTCCGCGATGAGGCTGTCATCCATCCGCCGCCTGACAGTTCGCAGCGTCACTCGAGGGGACGGTGGTGACTGCATCGTGTTACCCCTTTCCACGATGGCCTTTACTCGTTTTCCGGCTGCACTTCCTGCTGTGGCCATCTCTCTGCATGTGCCCGGGTTGTCCACACCCCCAACACAGGCCACTAGGTGTTCGCCGGCGTCCCTCGGCTGGTCTTCTGTCTCCGGCGTAGCGCACACTCCTCGTTCTCGACGACGGAATAGCTGATACCTTAGCCCCCTCCATACTTAATGCTGTCGTTAGCGCCTCGTGGATTGTTTTATAATCGCCGAGCATTAGGCGCTGACGAATCTCCTTGTCTCGTACCCCGTCAACGAATGTGTAGGCAACTTCCCGGGATACGAACTATGGTTGGAGGTCGACTAGGGCCTTGCTAGCCAGTTGTTCAACTGCCAGGGCAAACTCCTGCAGCGTCTCCCCTGGCTGCTGTGACCTTGCCTTTAGCTGGCTGCGGTACGCTGCGGCTAAGCGGTGGTTTCCGAAACGATTCTCCAGGGCCTCCCAGATGTCCTTGGACGCCACCGTTGCCTGCACTGCGTTTAGGACTTCCGCGGTCCGTCCCTGGAGGCTGGCTATTAACTGTGTGGCCTTCTCCTCTGCTGACCATTTGGTGTGCTTGGCCACTGCGTCGAATTGGCGGCGGAAAACCTCAAACGTTGACGCGCCGTCATATTCAGGAGCTTTGACACGTGCAGATGTTGTGTCGCGTCCCGGTGCGTCGACCTTTAAATCTTTTAACCTCCTGCTGACGACGTCCTCCACCATGGCGTTTAGGGGCTTTGCGTTACTGTCAGCCTCTCCCTCCAGCTCGTCAACGCGGCTTGCCAAATCTTCGATGCGCTCGTCCACTTGACCCATCCGCTTGCCGAGCTCTCTGACGTCATCTCTCACGCCGGTCAGCTGCACTTCGAAGTTCACGGCAGTGGTCTCGTTTGCCGCTTGCATCTCCGAGGTCAATTCGGTCATCTTCGCGGTCAGGCTGCTGTTTGTGGCTTGCATTTTCGCGGCCATGCTGTTATTTGCCGCTTCCATCTTTGCTGTTAATTCGCTCATCTTTTCCAATAGTTCTTGCAATGCTGATTCCATGGCCGTTATCCCACTTCCTGACGCCAGTTGTGACTTAGTGGGTTCGTAAAATTAAAAAGTTCAATTACACCACTCAAAAATGTTCTTTATTTCCGCCTTATTCCAATGTCTCAATTACAGTTTCGTAATGTACACAATTACAACTAAGCCAGTTCGTCTCTCCACGTACACTCGGCGCGCCTTACACTACTGCTCGCCACGACTCACTCAACTGACTCCTGTCGCCTCTCCCGTATTGATCCGCGGCCCGAAGTTGCTCGAGATTTCTTTTATGGAGGGGGAAAACATTCTCGATGCTTCGCCCTTCTTCGGGCGGCAGGAGGATGGGGAAACGAAGCTTCAGCTACCCCTTGCGGTCTCCCCTCCCTCCACCGGCCTTCATTTATTGATCGGCATCAGGAGCTTGCCGGTTGGGTAACAATATATAGGTTTTGTGTTTTTGAATAACTGCGAGTAATGGATCCTTTCTTATATGACATGACCCAAAGAGATTTGTCTTTCCTGGGACATGCGGAATGTGACACGATGCAATTAGCCATGGGGAAGATTGCAGGAATAAGAGTAAACAGTTACAAGTAGTTTTGGTGTACTTTAACAACAAAGGGTGAGGTTTGAATGATTAGAGTTATAGCGACTATATGTAATGAGGGTAAGAACATTTTATGCTTAATTTATATCCCAGATAAGTATGCAGTTTATGGGATAAGCTTAGCTACTGTCCACCTAAATCAATGATTTATCTTAGGTCCCAGTGCAGCACTTTAAAATAGCTGGTGCATCAAAATAAACTTCAGTCGGGATAATCCAGAGTCAGACATACTTCTCGATGAATAACTACATTTAAAAGACCTATTGCCCTTTCCCCTTCTACTTTTAATAAGTTTGTAAACCAAATCTTTGGACTAAAGACACATTTGGCAAAGGCGCTCTTTCTTGGTACATAGATGGCGAAGTTACATATCACAAGTAAGGTTGGCCAAGCCGCAGTGTAATGTGCAAACTTTTTTCGATGTCACCGCATTACAGGAATCATTTTAACTTTAATAGTGGTTGATAGAATCGACATGACAAATCCAATGCCACAGCCGGGATTTGAACCACGGATTTACTGGTTTCCATTGAGTCACCCGTACCCATTGAGCTACCATGGGCAATTTGCAGTCATTACATTAAATTATACAATTGACTTATACATTTCCCCGGTAAACCACTACGGGCTCTCGCATCCGATATACACCATTTGTGTCATGACGGCAAATTGGCCATACTAGCTCAATGGGAAAGAGCGACTGGACGGAAACGAATAGATCCGTGGTTCAAAATCAGCCGTGGCATTGGAGTTTTGATTTCGACTCTATCAATCCAATACCTTAGCCTACATACGGCTAGTGTGAAGAAATGAATGATGTTCATTAATTAACTAAAATAATAAGAGTTAACTCATTAACGCTGGGACTGAAGTACTTACAATAGATAGTTGAGACAAACGGTTTATCTTGGATACGAGAGCTCCTAGGGGTTTACCGGGCAAATATATGAGTCAATTGGAGAATTTAATGTCATGACGGTAAATTGGCCATGGTATCTCAATGGGTAGGAGCGAGTAGATATATACCAGTAGATCCGCGGTTCAAATCCCGGTCGTGGTATTGAATTCTTCGACTCTATCAATCCAATAACTTAACTTAGGCTGTATACAGCTAGTGTAAAAAAAATAAATAATTTCCATCAATTAATTTATTTACTGGTTGTGTTTGCTTCTCTAAACAGCTCTTATAAGTGTTTTACATTCAGTGTTTGAGATGTAATGAAATCTGAAAATGAGAGAGAGAGCCGAATGCACTTGATGGAAAGAATAAATAAATGTTCTTACATAAATATTTATTGATACACTTCGGATAAGGCCAGAAAAGCAACAAATTTGTAAAATTCAGGTACCAAAAGTTATACTCACTCAAGGACTCAGTGAGAAAAATAATGGAGAAAGTATATTTTTGTATAACGGTTTTAGAAAATGTAAATAAAACATATAAATAAATTGTATAAACGTTTCATACATAAGACCAAAAATAAATTATCAAGGTTTATAACATTTTTAATAAATAAAATTATAAAAGGTCTGCAATGATGATAGTTTATATACTAAACACATGAATATATAATAGCAGACAGAAGACCAACTTTGTTTGAGTCAGATATTCAGCTCCTGTTGTAACTTCGCTGTGGTCAAACGAGCTGCTTAAAAAGAAAATGTAAATTATAAGAAAACTGTATCAACGGCTGCTCAGAGTATACTTAAATTAAAATGATTTTAACTGCTCAGTATGTAAATTATTACGCTACGAAAACTGTATAAAGTTAATTTTTTCTGTTATATATAAGCGTGCCTCTGATAGACGCTATTTTTATTTCATTTCTCACTTGTTTCCGGTGATCGCAAATGCTGCCTCCACATTACACGGGTGACGTAAGTTTTGCTGGACTTCATTGCTTTGGTTGCTCACATCTGCATCGCACATCGAATAGCACTAAGCAGTACATTCATCGGACTGAAAATTTACAGTAGTAGTGTTCGTGTGTGATTATGAAGAATATTCGCATGTGAAAGAAGTTATTACTTAGTGGGATCCCGCACACTCCACGATGATAAGAGAAGGAAATTAGTATCAGCTATGATGTATTTGAAGCGGCGGCAAAATTCTTGTTATTCACGACTGAAACTGGTGCAAGCCCCTTTTCATTGATTAATGAACGTATAATTATCTGAATTTAACATTTTACACAAAAGTCATGCAGAATTTCAAATATATACTTAAATCACTGATGTGACAAAAGACTGTCTGTTTCCATGGTACATCAATAAACGTGGCAGTTTACTAGAATCTTCCAAGCTGTTCTTTAAACACGTACAAACTATGGACTCTTGGCTGAGGAAAGAAGAAAGTGTAAATACTTCAACTGGTTTGGTCTCCATCCTGAATGCACGATGTAGTATCAGTGCTGTATCAATAGAAAAGCGTCCAACAGCTGTTCGATGCAGAGAACTTCCAGAATCCACTTCCTTTGATCGTTATCCTGTTACACTGGTGCAATCGAGTGCATTGCTTCCTTGTGGTTTGTTGCAGTTGGTGCAATGTCTCAGCAGCAAGAGCACATAACACTGACCTCTACGCCCAGCAGAGTATATAGTCTTTTGGAGCAGTTGAATATAAAATTTGGGAAAGTGAAGAAAAGAACATGACAAAATTCCTCTGTCCAAATGTTGCATTGCTTGAACCGTAAAGAAAACATTGTTCCAGATCGTTGGTTTTCTTCGACACTATTTTTATGTAAAGTAGCCTTGAAATCATTTTAAATATCAATAAATCTCAAACGTCATGACAAAATACCAAAAAGTTGTTCTTTTATTTTCAAACACACATTTACAGGTGCGGCGAGGGTTTCATGACCTTCGTTAAGCTATTCAGTTATTTAGCAATTATAGCAAAAAATAGCCTATCACTGAACTTTCAGAACACTCAGGTTATATAGTAATACATATATTTACACTATTTAGTAGTTCTTTATTTGTTGTTTTGCTGTATATAACATAAATGGCTTCAGATTAGATCAGCTTTGCGAGTAGAGGTTAGAAGGCTATGTTGTTAATCATTATCCTTATCAGTTAACGCAAATAACAAGCCACAGAACAAATACTAATAACATCCAACACCATTAACACTATTGCAACTAGACCCTCGGCATGGGGTTGTAAAGAAGGGGAAGTTAGTAGGTATCACTGCAACGCACACCAAGGAGCGAGCTCTGTATTTTAAGGTAAGCACTAGAGTATTGTATAACGCATTCGCTGAAGGCACCAGCGACAAGCTGGAGCTCTTTACGTTTCTGTGGAAATAATTAGAGTCACTTTACAACCAACGAATGCATGTACGAGTATCTGACGTTTACTCTAAAGCTGGTGCCTCCAGAAGTAAATAATAATGGCATTAAAGCATAAGGTATAGTTCTGAAACATGAACCCCAATAGCAATATAAGTAGCTTACAGCACAGCAGATTTAGCATACCCAGATCAGCCCCATACATGTTTCGTATGTGGAGATAAAGCTAATATGAAAAATAACTTCAACAATAATATTGCCGTAACTTTCATAAAAACGCTAAGTGATGTACTAATATGAAACAAAAATATCCAAATGTATGATGCCATAGAAAGCGATACAAAGGGAGGCAAATGTGAACAGCATCTTGAAACCATGTCAATATGGAAACAAACATATAAGCTCTATACACAACATAACTATAGGCAATAAAATGTCAATTGTGAGTGAATGCTTTAGCATTAGCTTTACTACTGTTGAGGATATTCAATTAGAAGTCTTGGCTTGCTATTCTGGGGATGAAATAACTATAGCATACATTTATTATACTAAGAGAAGTTCTCTTGAGTAGGAAGCGCGAAGGGAGAAGTCTTCCACTTAGAGCCAGTTAAGCATCTACTAAAAGCATCACCTCCGACTTCTCTTGAATTACAGCTTAAAAGTTTATTGTAAATTTTGTAGGTACATTAAACATTCAGTATAAAAAAATAACCATACCACACACCTCCATTGTAGTTGATGGGTACCTAACTATATTTGTAATAAACACAGTAAGAAAAAAACTACAACTAATTTTGGAGCAACATTATTATATTACTATATATCAGTATATACATTTGCATCATATATTTACTAACAGAATGACATATTAGCTTCAACATTAGAAAACACACAGTTTATATCTAATATACATATTGTGACTTTGTGGATTCGTGAAATTAAAAGCCCAATTGCACAAACTCAAAATGTTCTTTATTTCCACCGACTTACAGTTGAACACTTGCCAATTACACAGAATTACGGAATGCACACAATTACGATTCACCAGTTCGACCGTTACGCTTCCACTGCACTTTCACAGTTACTCACACTCTTCCGATGCACGTACACAGTGTACTCGTCCGTACACTAGCAGGGTGCTGCCTCGCTGCTCGCCAAGAACTAACTCAATTCTTTCACTGCGGCCCTTTATTAGGAGTATCTCCGTTTTCTCGAAGTCTCTCGTTTCAGTGAATCACCGCGAAGGTACCAGACAGCAGGCGAAGGGGGAAGAGGCGGCCAGCGGCAGGTGATATTTCCCTAATCATCCCCTTAGTTAGTGACTGAGATAAATGAGTGGGTGTGGCCCGGGTGCCTCTGGTACCTTCTCAGCTGTTGTTGGTCGGGCTTTCCGATAGCTGGGTGACACTGCTTCCTCCAAGCCTTTGTAGTGCCTCCTTCATTAGGTTGGACTCAAAGTTGGTACCCTGGTTACTGTATAGCTCTAACGGCACCCGAAATAGACAGAACACTTGCTCCACGAGGCAGTCTGTAATTGTCTTTGCCTCTTGGTTTGGAATGGCATACACTTCCGGCCACTTAGTGAAGTAGTCCACGACCACCATTAGGTACTTGTTGCCTCGGTCGGAAACTGGGAACCGTCCAGCAATGTGAAAGGCGATCCGTTCGAATGGCCCTCCGACGTTGTACTGCTGCATGCGACCCCGGCTCCTAGTCTGTGGGCCACGACTCGCCGCGCACACGTGACACTGACGGCACCATCTCTCAGTATCTGCTCGAAGTCTCAGCCAGTGGTAGCGCTGCCGTAGTTTGTCAATCGTTCAGTTCGCTCCCAGGTGTCCACTCGAAGTACCGGCGTGCACTTCCTCCAAGATTTCCGGGACTTTACTCCGGGGAAGTACCAACTGTTCTCTCAGCGTCTTCCCCTCGAATGACTCCCATATGCAGAACAGCACGCCCTCTCTGGTCTTCAAAGAGTCCCATTGGGCCCAGAACGACTTGTAGGTGGCGCTCCTCGGTGCGAAGTCCTCCCAGGTTGGTCTCGTCCCTGCCTCCACTTCCCTCAAGGGTGGCCCCAAGTCTTCGTCCGCCAGCTTCTACCTCCTCAGGCCTGCGCTATCCCAGCCGTCCGCAGGCACTGTCACAACTACACGGACTGCTGCGGCACGCTCCTTCTCTTCCACTCTTGTGCACTGGCCGCACTCTTCTGGACAGGGTCTTCGGGACATGGCGTCTGCGTTACCCTGGCTCTTCCCTCTACGATCTTCCGAGGTGAAGTCGTACTCTTGCAGCCTCTGAACCCAACGTCTATCTGGCCTTCCAGGTTCTTAAAGCTCAATAGCCAGCTTAGGGCGGAATGGTCAGTCCTCAGGTGGAATGGCTGACCGTACAGGTACTTGTGGAAGTGCCCCAAGGTCTTTACTACCACCAATAATTCTCACCGGTTGACGCAGTAGTTCTTCTCTACCTTGGATAGCGTCTTGCTGTAGTAGGCTATCAACCGCTCATGACCAATGCAATGGTCGCTGGCGTCGGTGTCCACAATGAAGGCGCCACCCGGTTGTGGGAAACCCAAAATTGGAGCACTGCACAGGCTCTCCTTTAGGTGCTGGAAAGCGTTTTCGGCGTCCTCCGTCCACACATAAGGCCGGTGTTGCTCTATCAGGTGGGTGAGGGGTTTTGCGATGTTGGAGAACCCCTTTGTGAAGCGGCGGTAATAACTGCACAGCCTCAGGAAACTGCGCAATTCTTTCTTATCCTTTGGGCGAGGCCAATCTCTCACAGCCTGTGTCTTCTCCGGGTCTGTGGCCACTCCGGTTGCTGAGACCATGTGGTCTAAGTAGTTCACTTCCTTCGGGAAGAGCTGGCACTTCTTCGCGTTCAGCTTCAAGTTGGTCGCCTGCAGTCTCTGTAGCACCTTACTCAGATTCTCGAGGTGATCTTCAAAAGTCTTCCCGACTTTGATGATGTCGTCCAGGTATAGCAGGCAGGCATCGTAAGTCAGCCCTCTCATCACTGACTCCATAAGGCGTTGGAAGGTAGCTGGTGCGTTCTAAAGGCCAAAAGGCATAACCATGAACTGCCAGAGCCCTTGGCCTGTCGAGAATGCGGTCTTTTCCTTGTCTCTTTGGGCTCGAGCTACCTGCCAGTAGCCCGACTTCTGGTCCAGGGTCGAGAACCACTGTGCACCAGCTAGCATATCCAGGGTTTCGTCAATCCGTGGTAAGGGGAAATAGTCCTTCCACGTGACAGCGTTCAACTTTCTGTTTTCTACGCAGAAGCGCAGCTTGCCGTTCTTCTTTGTCACCAAGACTACAGGGGAACACCAAGGGCTGTCAGACTCTTCAATCACTCCCCTGGATCTCATGTCATCCAGCATGTCTCGTACCGCCCCTTGCTTCGCCAGCGGAACGTATCTAGGTGGTTGCCGAATAGGCCGGGCGTTCCCGGTGTCGATGCGGTGAAGCACTTTGTCCGTGCGGCCGTAGTCACTATCACCTTGGACGGTGATAGTGGGGTCGGATGTCTAGCTGTTAACCCCAGCTAAAGAGTCTAGTTTGAGAGAGAGTGCTAAGCCGATAGGGTGTCAGTAGTGTGCACACGGCCCTATCGGAAGATTGCCAGACAGCTCCCGGGTTCTCGTCCCCCGACCCTGAGCAGTGGATAGGCTTTGTCTATCTACTGGCGGAGAGGAGCGAATAAAATGGATAAGGACAGAGGAAGGAAAGAGTCGGCGGAGGAAGTATTTAGGCCGAGACAATCCCTGCCAAGGTCTCCAATGAAAGGCAGTGGAGGCGATACGGTTACCACTGTAAGCGGAAGCAATAATCTAACACAAATAGAAGAAGTTGGTGTAAATATTACATCTATAATATCAGAAATTAATGGTGTAATTGGAGGAGATAAAATTTCTGTTTCATCAAAGAACAAAGTGTTCTCATTATTGGGGAAAGTTACAGGAGCATATAACGATTTGAAAATGGAAATAGTTAAGCTAAGGACAGAGGTTAGGATAGTGAGAGAGATGAAAAAAGAAATGCCTACAACATCGTATGCACAAGTTGTGGCTAAGCCTAAACTACCGGAGGTTACAGAAAAAGTACAAAAAGTTTTAAGCATGCAAACTTATGGAGTGGTCATCAAATCTACAGAAGGAAAATCGACACGTGAGGTACAAGATATTGTAACAACAAGTCTAAAACCGAATAAAGAGCAAATTAAAATTAGTGGTGTCAGGACAACAGATACAGGGCTATTTATAGAAGCTGACTCGAAGGAGGATGTCCAAAAGATATTAGGCAGTGCAAATTTACAAGGAAAAGGAATTACGGTTGAAGAGGTAAAAAAGAGGAATCCTTTGGTAATACTTAATGATGTGATAGCAACTGAAAAAGAACAAGATATAAAAATGAACTTATATGAGCAAAATTGTAAGGAAGACTTTACGTGGGAAGAGTTCGACAAGGGTGTCGTATTCAAATTTAGAACAGGTCCAAAAGAGAGACGAGTGGTACACCATGTACTGGAAGTTGATCCTGGAATAAGGAAATGGCTGATTTGCAAGCAGAGAGTTTACGTGGGCTTTCAGGCCGTTTCTGTGAAAGATTATGTAGTAGTAGCCCGTTGCATGAAATGTCAGCAATTGGGACATGTTGCAAAATATTGCAAGAATGAAGTGTCTATCTGTTCCCAATGTGGGGAACAGGATCATCTCAAAAAAGACTGTGGAAAGAAAAACCAACCAGCAATCTGCGTTCCATGCAGTTCTAAAAAGTAAAACCAAGTGCAAGGGAAAATATTTTACTGTAAAGACAGACAGCATTGCCCCACATATTTAATGTTTTGGGAACGATTGATAAATAGGACAAATTATGGATAAGTACACACAACTAACCCAGGAAGAGAGGAATAGTAGTAATTGCAAATGGACAAAAGGTGTACGAGTGGGACAAATCAATGCGCAAAGGTCGCGATTAGTAATGATGGAAATTAGGAAAGTAATTGAGGATATGAATATACGATAGATATCCTTTGCATACAAGAGCCATATGTGGTCAATGGAAAACCAATCCATATGTCATCAACTGCAAGGTTAATAATAGAAGGCAATGAGCCAAAGGCTATGCTAGTAATAGTGAATAAAGACATTCAAATAATGAAAATAGCTCAATTCTGCGGCGAATATCTTAACTGTGTGGAAATCACTATAGGAAATGTGGCGTTTGTATTATGCAACCATTACTTCCAATATAGAGACGACATACGATTACACTTAGACAGGATAATAAATGTATTGGAGGCGTATACAGGAAGATCCATGATTTATACAATGGACTCTAACGCAAAGTCTACCTAGTGGTTTAGTAGGAATCCAGATGATCAAGGAGAAAAACTGGAAGAAGTTATTAGCGCTTTTAACCTTGTAGTTATGAACCAACCTGCAAATACATTTACCTTTCACAATAGATCTGATGCCAAGGAGAACATAGATATAACCTTAGCAAAAGGATATATAGCTGAAAGAATCACTAATTGGAAAGTAGCATAGGAAATGACAACGAGTGATCATAATAGGATATATTTTGATTTGATCACACAAAAAGAAGGGGAACTAAATAAGTTGTACAATAAAAAAGAAAGGAAATACCAACTCAAAAATGCAAATTGGGAAGAATTAAATAAAGTATTACAATTACCGGAGATGACCAATTTTGGAGATGACGTAGATAAAAAAGCAAAACAATTAACTCTGAGTATAAAACGATCTATGGATATGGTTCTGCGGAAAACATATGTTACAGAAAACAAAAGGTACGAAATATGGAATGAAAAATTACAAAAGCTAAGGAGTAAGCTACGTAAAAGAAGGCAAATATATCAACGAAGCATAACGGATCAAGAAAGGACAGTAAACTTGGAGTTATATAGGGAAATAAAGGAACAATATAAATCATTACTGGAAAATACAAGAAAGGAATCGTGGGAAAGATTCGTTGAGGAAAATATAAGTACTGACGTCTGGGGTATACCATACAAACTGGTAATGGAAAAAATTACAGCCCCTGAGATTCTTTCAACATTATCCAAACCAGATGGGTCAACAACAAAAACATGGTTGGAATCCATAAACTACATGATGAAGGTGTTGTTACCATCAGATGACAGTGAAGATGATGAGGATGAGCATAAAAGAAAAAGGGAAAGCCTTAAATGCAACTATATAAATAATAATGTGATACTTCCATTTGACATATCTGAAGTAAGATTAGCCATCAGAGACTTAAAACCAAAGAAAGCACCCGGAC
The DNA here is from genome assembly GCA_030765055.1 of Mantis religiosa. Taxonomy (NCBI): domain Eukaryota; kingdom Metazoa; phylum Arthropoda; class Insecta; order Mantodea; family Mantidae; genus Mantis; species Mantis religiosa. Next base: position 46,674,825 of record CM060952.1, read on the forward strand.
CAGACAACATATGTGCAGAAGTCGTGCAAAATCTAGAAAATCAATTGGCTCCATACCTACGTGCACTAATAAATGTATGTCTGACTACTGGTAGGGTACCCTATTGTTGGAAAGAGGCCAATGTTATAATTTTATGCAAAGATAAAGACCGAGATCCCATGAATCCTAAAACCTATAGGCCAATCTGTTTGTTAAATACGCTGGGAAAAGTACAGGAAAAGTTATTATATAAACGCATACATGAATATAGAACTATGATAGGAATGACAAACTTAAAATTTGGGTTCAGGAAGGGAAGATCCACGGAGGATGCTATAAATGAGCTTGTGGAAAACGTGAAAAATAGCAATAGAAAATATGTGGCAGGAATCTTCGTGGATACATCTGGAGCTTTCGACAACCTTTGGTGGCCCGAGCTTTTCAGGAACCTGCGGGAAAAGAACTACCCTAAATGTTTGTATGAATCGTTGAAAGACTACTGTAAAGATAGACGGGTACATGTCAGAGGCGCAAGCAAAATGATCACAAAGGAAATAACCAAAGGATGCCCACAGGGCTCAATATTAGGTCCCCTTTTCTGGGACATACTCATCGAACCACTACTGGAAGAACTATCAAATAGTCAGTATGAGTTAAATGTTATTGCATATGCAGACGATGTATTGCTGCTTATAGAGTCTGATAACAGAAGCAATCTTGAAAGTAGAGCAAATATAGCACTAGAGTTACTAGGCACTTGGTGTAAGAAAGTCAAACTAAAAGTAGCTCCGCATAAATCGATATACGTTTTGTTTAAGGGTACGCTCAAAAGGGATCCTATATTTAAAATGGATGGCACGAACGTTAAGAGATCTAAAGCAGCTAAATATTTTGGAATATATGTAGATGAAAAGTTGAATTACGATACCCATATTGCAAACGTAAGGACAAAGGCGGGAAACATCATGCAAAAATTATACTCCTTGGCGACTCGAAAGTTTAAACTATCATTATCATCTGTTAAAACTTATCACATGAGCTTATTCGTGCGAATAGTCTCATATGGAGCCAGCGTTTGGAGCCATCAAGTAAACCTGTTGAAAAACATAACTTTGTTAAGAAGAACTCAGAGACAGGCATTAGTCAGAATTTGCGGTATAGTGAAGACTACCTCTACTTTAGCACTACTAGTTATTCTTGGAACCTGGCCTGTAGATCTGCTGATTAAACTCCGAGGAGCGAGATTGTGGCTCAAAAGAGGCAATCTACAAGCGATTAAAGAAATAGTTGGGACGGAATGTAAGACTAAAGATGAGATAAAACAGCAGCTGATTAAACAATGGCAAAAAGAATGGGATGCGGGGCAAACAGGAAGGAGAGTATATGAAATTTTCCCGAACATTCGAGAACGACTCAAGCTAAGAAGCATACAACCACGTAGAGTTGGTGTTCAATACATATCCGGTCATGGCCCTTTTAAAACGTACTTCAAAAGAATAAAAAGGGAAGAAAGCGACCTATGTGAGCAATGTCATGTAATAGATACGCCAGAACACGTTACATTTGAATGTAAATCACATGAAGATTTGGTAGGAGAACAGCGTAGAAGTCTAGGAGGGAAATACATATGGGATATAGTAAGACAGGTAGACAACTTTAATATCTTAGAAGAAATGGTAGCCCTAATATCGACTAGAGTGATGGAACAGTATCAGACAAACAAAGAGTGACAGGAGAAGGCAGAAGAAGGATTGCCGGCGTAGAGAGAATTAGGCGTTCAGAAAGGCTGAGAAATAGAAGTATTTGAATGAGGATAAAAACTAAGATTTATAATTAGGATTGTATCTGCAAAAATATCAAAGGATGAACTAATATGATAATAAAATATCAATTAGAATTATAGAGAAATAGTCCAGGTTTTGAATCTAGATGCCTGGATAAAAGTTAGGCAGATTTTTTTTTATTTTTTTTTATTTTTTTTTTTTAATTTTTTAATTTTTTATTTCTTTTTAATTTTTTTTATTTTTTTATTTTTATATTTTTTATATTTTTATATCACCTTGGCTGCTGCCAAAGTGCGGGCGCTGCGGACCCTTAGCACTCGTGGTACCTCTGACGTTACTAGAGGAACCTCGGGCCGAACAGCCGAGCCCCTCCTTCGGGAGTTGTTCGGATTGGGATGGCTTCGAGGGGGCAGTGTGTTCCCGATACCCGTGGGAGATTGGGTACTTCTGCGGACGGGGTTGCGGGAAGGCATTAAGTTTCCGGGTACTAGCCTGCTTAGCTAGTAGAAGGTGTGCTAGATCACCAGGCGGCCCCACCGAGGTCATATCGGTAGTCTTCACCTTGAGTGTTGACGCGCGTAAGTGGCGTATCCAATTCCGTCCCGTCTTGTGTCCCTAGGACCAGATGGGGGGGGCTTGTTAGGAAACTAGGTCTTGCCCTAATGGAAAGCCCCACGGAGGATGCCGGGCGCCCTTCACGGGATAGCTCGGATAACTCCCTGGTTGAAAGAGGCCCGGGTCTTGTTCCTACGGATTCAAGGCTAATGGGAGTAGAACCTCTGCGCTCAACAACTATCACCTTGGCTGAAGACGCGCTGGTATCGTCTTAGCAATTGTCGAACTTTCTCCAGCTGCTCTGCCGTCAGGTGGTCGGCCGCCCTCTCCAGTAGGCCTTCTAACCGGGGCCCCAGGTGTTGCTTCGGCACCGGCTCCTGTGTCTTGTCGATTGCTGTTACGCCCACCACGGGCTCGCACGTTCCCTACTCCGTCCCGGCCTGGACTTCGTGATCGGTGTCCGTTAGATTTAGCAGTCTCACTGGTACATCCTCTTGGCACGGCAGCAATGCCCTGGCTACACATAGGCCGTGTACAGGCGTCTTCCGGTCCAGCATCATGTTCCTGGTTCTCCCATTTCAGCTGCCAAAGTGCGGTTGCTGCGGACCCTTAGCACTCGTGGTACCTTTGACGTTACTAGAGGAACCTCGGGCCGAACAGCCGAGCCCCTCCTTCGGGAGTTGTTCGGATTGGGATGGTCTCGAGGGGGCAGTGTGTTCCCGATACCCGTGGGAGATTGGGTACGTCTTCGGACGGGGTTGAGGGAAGCCATTAAGTTTCCGGGTACTAGCCTGCTTAGCTAGTAGAAGGTGTGCTAGATCACCAGGCGGCCCCACCGAATTCATATCGGTAGTCTTCACCTTGAGTGTTGACGCGCGTAAGTGGCGTATCCACTTCCGTCCCGTCTTGTGTCCCTAGGACCAGATGGGGGGGGGGCTTGTTAGGAAACTAGGTCTTGCCCTAATGGAAAGCCCCACGGAGGATGCCGGGCGCCCTTCACGGGCTAGCTCGGATAACTCCCTGGTTGAAAGAGGCCCGGGTCTTGTTCCTACGGATTCAAGGCTAATGGGAGTAGAACCTCTGGACTCAACTGTTCCTGTTTCTCTCGCCTTCCAGTCGCGCCGTCGCCAACACCTCGCTCCTCGCGGGGACAACCACGTCTTCGCTCAAGACGACCCAGCAAATTCCAAGGCGCTCTTCCGGTTGACGAGTATAACCTCTTCTCCGTTGAGCTGCAGGACCTTCTTGCTGACGTCGACCATCGTCTCATGGCTCCTGAGGGCATCCAATCCCGGTATCACCTCCTCAGCTACTTTAGGGACGAACACCCACAGACGTACGGTGCTCCTTCCAAAGGTCAGCTTCAGCAGGGCCTCCTTCTCCACAGGCAAGGTGTCGCCCGATCCGTGACGAGCTGGTATGGTCGGCTCGGCTTCCTTGTCGGCAAACCTTTCGCCACGTCAGGTTTGATGATGGTCACGGCGGTCCCGGTGTCCACCAGCACGCGGCACGGCTTTCCTTATTTATCGGGCTTCCCGATAATTGGATGACAATATATTGGATGAAGTGAAGCACTTCGAATACATTCATTGTTATTTGTCTGAATTGTTCAATGCTTTAAATACTTTTCTGGTAAGAGAAGGCACATTAAATTATTAACCTTAGGCCATGCAAAGAGATTTGTATTTTAAAGGCTTCCCATGTTCTAGTTCTCAACAGATTTATATATTAATTAAAATCTAATTTATTTATTTTCTTGCACCGACAAGAGAACTAGGAATAAGATAATGTTTATCTCCATTAATTGGAAGGCGATAGACGTGTAAGCGTTAGTAAGAATATTTGATTCCAGAGGAGATCATGTCATGGGATTACAATGCATTCTACATTTCAAAAACATATTTATTTGAGCATTAAACTGCAGCTTATTGGTTTGATCGTGGTGTGATAAGACCTACCCGGCAAAAACAAGTTACTACATGGCAAGGCGAGAGGGCGTATCGGAAAAAAATTCGCAACACAGAGATGTTTACCTCAGCTTATCGCACATACACAGCGACACCGGTGTATGCCCACACTTCAGATACAATTGCAGCAACGTATCATACATCGGAAAGCTCGAGAAATTATATACAAAGTGATTGAATATTGTTACAAGGAGAAAGTTAGAATCAAAGACCCTTTGTGATATCTCAGTAGATGATGCTGATCAACTGTCTGGGATTGTATCTATAGCACATTAACCCTGCAAGTTCATTGAATCAAAGTTAGTAGAATTGTTGCTTCTCTTTCATTTCCAAGACACGTTGTACATTCGTAACTATGTCCGGGGTGGGGAGAGATTTACTTTATACAATGTGATTTAAATCAAACTTATGAATTTGAACTTATTATTGTGACTTCGTGGGTTCGTAGAATTAAAAGTCCAAATTGCCGAGATTCTAGATGATCTTTATTTCCGTAGGAATACACCGTTCAATAGTCACGTAACAACATTACATCACATATAACAATCTACAGCACCAAGGTCGATGACAATAACAAACATTAGCTTTCGTTACAACACTTCACAGCTGACTCTTGTTTTACAACACTCTTGTCACATAGCTACTCTGTTTCAACTCGTCACTTCCTTAAATACCTCGTTCATAATCGAGAGATTTCCAGAACAATAAAGAACCCGAAATAATCCAGATGTTACCAGAAATTTGCATTTATCTCAGTTTGTTTGTTTCGGTAAGTCTTTTCTCTCAGCTATCTTCATTTGCCTTCTCTTTGTGAGCACCAGCCGCGCTATCGTTAACTGCTTATGCAAGCCCTTTATTACCGTCAAATACTATCAGCCGTCTGTTATCTATTTGCACCGAAACCTTTATGCCCGTTACCACGACATTATTATTTATATATTTTCATTCACATCAATCATAATTAAACTAAAAAGAGACTGTATTTCATTATTAAGAGCAACAAAACATGTAATAATAATAATAATAATAATAATAATAATAATAATAATAATAATAATAATAATAATAATAATAATAATAATAATAATAATAATAATAATAATAATAATAATAATAATAATAATAATAATAATAATAATAATAATAATAATAATAATAATAATAATAATAATAATAATAATAATAATAATAATAATAATAATAATAATAATAATAATAATAATAATAATAATAATAATAATAATAATAATAATAATAATAATAATAATAATAATAATAATAATAATAATAATAATAATAATAATAATAATAATAATAATAATAATAATAATAATAATAATAATAATAATAATAATAATAATAATAATAATAATAATAATAATAATAATAATAATAATAATAATAATAATAATAATAATAATAATAATAATAATAATAATAATAATAATAATAATAATAATAATAATAATAATAATAATAATAATAATAATAATAATAATAATAATAATAATAATAATAATAATAATAATAATAATAATAATAATAATAATAATAATAATAATAATAATAATAATAATAATAATAATAATAATAATAATAATAATAATAATAATAATAATAATAATAATAATAATAATAATAATAATAATAATAGTAATAATAACAATAATAATATATAGGGTTATATACTCTTAATCTTCTATAGCTTAACATTGTGATGCATTTAAATCATGTATTTATACTATGGCAGTGGTTTACTTCTACAACTTGATCACACTTTAAAAATTCTTTTGTGTGTGTGTGTGTTTGTGTGTGTGTGTGTGTGTGTGTGTGTGTGTGTGTGTGTGTGTGTAATTTACGTCCTCCAACGTTACGTCTTATCTGACGATGAATGAAATGGGTGAAATAATTATACTCAAATGAGCTCAGGGTCCACAGAGCATATAGTTGCACATCATTAGTCTTTTAGGATAAGAGAAATCCCGAAAAAAAACCTTATCAAGGTAACCCACCCTGTCCGAGATTCGAGAAACATTTTTTCAACATATAGTATCTATAATTACAGAAACTATTTAATACCAAAAAGGGCTCCTTCACTGCAATGTATAGAATTCTTTATTTAACCAAAGGACTACAAGAATTGATAATTACTTTGAAAAGGAGTTGATTACTGAAACAAGAAGCTGGAGCTTGATGATTTGTACGATAATAGCGACAATGACGTTGAGACATCTTTCAGTGACAGAACATCACTGATCATGTATCTCACATTACGCCTTGTCAGTTAAGTAAATCTCATTTTTAGAAGTTGTTCTACAGATTGATCACACTAAAACATTACTAAATACAAAAAAGAAGGATATTATAGCAATAGATTAGACTTCACGTCGCTATTTCAGGTCTGACTGACTACTGAAGTAGAAGGAAATTTTGGTAAAGTTTTCTGCGGCGAAATATTTCCAGAACATTCATTTAGTCTGCTTTAGGTCACATCAACATTAACATTTTTGGCAACATTTATAATAAGTGTAATTATTAACGGAACTAGGGGAAAAGATAAATGGGCGTGAAAGTGGGATGTATAAAACCCAAATAAACCTAGTGGCAGTTGTACACGAAGTAACTATCGCCCATAGGCAATATTATATTATAGAGATGCTTTCGATATGACTTCTGCAGTTACAGGTCACAGAAAAAAGGTTATTACAGATGTATTAGCTGCCGCAGAAACTGCAATAATTTTTGTATATATTTATAATCTATAGGATTTTGTATTTGAATAACTACAAGTAATGGATCGTTTCTTATATGACATGAGCCAAAGGGACTTATTTTCCCTGGGACATGCGGAATATGACACGATGGTATTGTCCATGGTATGAGATTTCAGAAATAAGGGTACACAGTAACAGGTAGATCTGGTGTATTTTTAACAACAGAGGGTGAGTTTGAATGAATAGAATTCTAGCGATTATATGAAATGCGGGTAAGAACGGTTTATGATTAACTTATACCCCAGATAGGTGTGCAGTTTATCTGATAAACCTAGTTAGTGGCCACCTAAATCAATGATTTATCTTACGTCCCGGGGAATCACTTTAAGATAGCTGGTGCTTCAAAGTAAACTTTAGTTGGGGTAATCCAGAGTCAGACATACTTCTCGATGAATAACTACATTTAAAATGCTTATTGCTTTTTTACTTTTATTTTTAATATGTTTGTAAACCAAATCTTTGGATAAAGACACATTTGGCAAAGGCACTCTTTCTAGGCACATAGATGGCAAAATTACATCTCACAAGAAGGTTGGCCAAGCCGCAGTGGGATGTGCAAACCTTTTTAGATGTCGCTGCGTTACAGGAAACATTTTAACTTTAATAGTGGTTGATAGAGTCGACATGAAAAATTCAATGCCACGGCCGGGATTTGAACCCCGAATTTACTGGTTTCCGTCGAGTCCCCGTACACTTTGAGCTACCATGGCCAATTTGCAGTCATGACATTAATCGCACAGGATTGGACATTGAAGATCTGAATGTCAGACCTTCGTTCTCAAGCCAAATCAGGGCTAGGCCCTCTACTGGCAGTGGAGTGTTTTGTAAGATACGATAATATGCGGCAGGAGATGAGGTTGGAGTTATATATAAGCCATCTGATGTGTTATTTTATGTGCCTAGAAGCAGTCTCGGGTGTTTGTAGCGCTCTCCAGGATCGATGTCGTACTCACCTAGCCGCTTCGCCGATGGCCATTTAAACGCTTCAGTGGCCGGAAACGGATACCCAATAAACAGAACAGGACATTTAAATTGTTAAATGCTGTAAAAATGCACCATAAATACAATTCCGTATCTTCCGTATTTATTAAGTTATTTAAACGAAACAAAAACTGGTTTAAAGCTCATTAAAGGCAGTATAAATATACAGTAACAATAAAGTAGAGACTACATTAATAAATTGCTGAAATTTCACTATTTTGTTTCGCTGTAGCAAAAGCCATTCTTTGTGCCGAACGCGCCTAATATGTGAATCATTTTGTTTTGTGTATACGAGCCATAGTATGTATGTATAGCTACGCAAGCGTCTTCTCAGGTTCAAGTTTAGTTTATTTATGCTATGCCAAGCGATAATATGACGAGAATATGTTGCGTCACACACTCACACACTGGAATGAAAACTCTGTCAGCATCTGTTATTACAGTGTTTCTCAACCAAGGTTTCTAGTAGCCTTATGCAGCAGTTTTCGCTTTGTATTTCAGCTATTTATACTCTCTCTCTGTGTTCAGAGAGATTTCTTGTAGCTATCAAGAACTAAATGAACGGCACATTTGAAATTGTTAAATTTCAATGTTAACCATGGCTTATCCCGGTAATGTAGCAAATAAATTAGCTTGGGTATGATGTGTACAGGCTTCTGATATTACTGTAGAAAATCTGGAAGATTTGTTGTACGATTATGAAAGAGATCTTTAGGACATACGTAGCAGTGACGTGTACTGGTCTACAGCTGGCATGTTAGCTACTCCATTGTTTGGGGAAATGGCGGGTCAAATATGGGTGATACGGATCAGCTATTACCAGCTATCCCTCTTTACGGAAAACAGTTAAATGGTAAAAAAAGGTATTTTTATACCACTGGATGTAACTATGCACAGTTGTTTAGTAATTATCAGAGCTGTAAAAGACATTCATCTACCTGTACTTGCGCGTATAAAGAGCTTGTAACCTAATTGAGCATTATAATACTCAGAGGCCTCTTTATACTAGGGGGTAGCAAAATTCACCACATCATCCCTCATACTTGAGAGAAAACACTTTCCTAAAAGTATACCACCCACACCCAAAAACTTGTAACCATTTCGAAAATGTGTAGTGTATTGCGAAAAAGAAGTTCGTAAGGAAACCAATATTATTTGGTGTGAATCTGCAGATGTGCCCTTGGGTGCTTATCCAGGTTTGGAGGTGTACAATTCAAAAAGAAACCTTTAAGGATACGTTTACATTCCTTATAGAACTAATTTAAATTGATTGTAAAACAGCAAGATTAAAATAATTGGCGTTAACTGAGCATTAAATGCATGTATGCGCAGGACGTCTATACACGTCCATATCGGTTTGGGGCATTTTAACTTGGACGTCATATGACGTCCATATCGGTGAAAGGGCTAGACCGCGGATGAGGGAGTTGAAGTTGTGGGAGAGGTTGTCATGGAAGGAACGTGAAAGGGTATGGATGTAGTCTGTTATTGTGGGGATACGTAGGTCACGTCGGATAACTAGATTGGGGTTGTACCAACGGGAGCCTGTGGCAATGCGTAGGAATCGGGATTGTAGAATTTCAAGGCGCTGTAGGTGAGTCTTGGCTGCTACTCCCCATATTTCACTGGCGTATGTGATGGTTGGTCGGATTAGTTGCTTATACAGGAGCAGTTTTGTAGTCAGGGACATGACTGAACATCGGTTATAGAGAGGGTATAGCATACCCGTTCTTTTGGTAACTTTATTAGCCACATATGTAATGTGGTCTCTCCACGTCAATTTGATGTCAAGTAGAGCACCAAGGTACTTAACGTAAGTTTTCCAATGGACGTCCTGACCAGCTAGACGAATTGGTGGAAGATCCGTTATTCGTCCTCGAGAGAAGTTGATGACCTGGCTCTTGTGTGGGTGGACGCGGAGGCGCCAACGTTGAAACCAGGTGATAAGGAGATCAGCATATTGTTGAATCCTGCGAGTACACAGGTTGAGCTCTGATGAAGTGGAGGTGAGGGCTGCATCGTCAGCAAAGAGATACACCGAGCAGCGGGGCAGGGATGGTAGGCTGTTGATGTATAGAAGGAAGAGAGTGGGTGCCTGGACACTACCTTGGGGAACGCCAGCTCTAATGGGATGGGATGACGATAAGATTCCATCGTGAGGGACAGCAAAGGTTCTGTCAGTGAGGTACGAGCGAATGAGATGTATTAAGTAGGAAGGGGTTTGGTAGGTGATGAGACGGGAGAGTAAGCATTTGTGCCATACGCTGTCGAATGCTCTGGTGATATCTAGGAGTAATGCTGAAACGAACTGCTTCCTGTTAAAGGCTGTGTAAACTTCATCAAGCAGGCGAGGTAATTGGTGTTGAGTGGACTGTTGAGAGCGAAAGCCGAATTGCTCCGTTGTGGCAATAATTTGTTAATTCAAGATAGTCCTTAGTTGACTTGGAATAAGTTTTTCCATCAGTTTACTCAGTGTTGGAAGCAAACTGATGGGTCTGTAGCTCTCCGGGGGCGTTCCGTCTTTCTCCGGTTTGCAGATAGCGATGACCTTTGCGTGCTTCCAGGCCTTTGGGAAGTAGCAAAGTTTGAGGATTGCATTAAAGATAAAGGTTAATGCTTTCACCCAAGGGAATGGTAGGCCCTTTAGGGCCGCGTTCGCTATGTTGTCAAAACGGGCGATTTGAATAGCCGTAGGCTGGTGATGTGGCATCGCACTTCACCTACGGAGATGGAGGGAGGTGGTAAATCATCATGGGCTTGGGAAAGGTGCGCCTGAGCTTCCAGAGTGACTGCGTGGATGTGATCTGCATCTGGGGTATCAGCGGCCGTAAAGGTCATTTCCAAGGAAGTTGCATGTAGTTCAGCTTTTTCCCTTGCAGACTGAGCGACTTCCTGTCCATGGTGCAGTGGTGGGTCTTTGCGAGCGATTTGAAGTAAGGATTTGGTCATGCTCCAAAAGGTGTTGTCCTCTACACGAAGAGAGGAGCTCTTATTTTCCCAGCACTCGTTGCGAAATTCTTGGAGTTGAAGTTTGACCAACTCCTGAAGTCGGCGAAACTCACGACGATCTGCTGGGCAGCGACTATGTAAAAAGCGCCGTCGCATCCTGTTCTTTTGTTTAATAGTTTCGCGGATAGCCTGAGGTAAAGGATCGATATTCAATCTGCTATGTTTTGATTTGGCGGAAGAGTTCATGATAGCAGTAGTCAGTTGGAAGCTGAAAAGATCATCCATGGTGTCTATTTCTTCTGGAGTTCGACATGGCTGCTGCGGGGGCGTGATTTTTTCCAATCGTATCGAAAACTTCTCCCAATTGTTCTTTCGTGGAAGTGGGAATCCTCGAGGAGCTTTGCAGTTGCGTTTACCAGGGAAGGATAAGAGGATGTGGTAATGATCAGAAGATAGAGCAGGAATTGTGAAGAGGGTATGGTGCTGCAGCACATTGCGCACCAGGGCGAGATCAAGCCAGGTAGGTGGTCTCCTGTCTCCATAGTGAATTGTAGGTCGGTTTGGAGCCCTAGCAGAGATAGCCCTAGACGCTACGAAGTTGTGGAGTGTGCGACCACGGTGGTTGGTAATGGAGGAGTTGCAGTTGCAGTGCTTGGCATTGAAGTCTCCCGCAGCAATCGTGGCAACTGGGGAGCTGAAGAGATGATCCAATTCAGAAGGAACAAGGGGGCGAGTCGGTGGCGCGTATACTGAGTACAAGTGCAGGGGACCATTGCTGGTGTCGATTTGGGTGCCGGTGATCTCCAGATTATTGGTTGCAGGTATACATATTTGCTGGTGTTGAATGGCTCGGTCAATGTATATGGCAGTACCTCCTCTGCCGTCGGCTCGATCAGTGCGATAGGAACACATTCCTGGGATTCCACATTTTATATGAGCTGATAAATGGGTTTCCTACACCATTAAGATATTCACCTTCTGCATGGACAAAAAGTTGGAAACTTCCGCCAATCGTCTGCGGAGACCATTGGCATTCCAGAAGCAATTCTTGAGTCCTGGCAATTTTGTGTATCGTTGGTGTCTAGTAGCCATTTGAAATGCAGAAGGTGAAGACTGTTTGAATAAGTACCATTTCTGGTGACGTTTGTGGTGATCTTGTGAGCAGAGCCTACATCAGAGCAGTTGCAAATTTAATTTGCAAGTACGGAGGAATGCGATCAGTTACCTCGCTGAAGGCTGCAATGGCCGCAATCCTCTGTCGATTAGAATGATCGCTAGTAGATGAAAACTGAGGTGGAGTGGCAGGTTTAGAGGATGCCGACCTTCTTGGTGGGAGCGGTTCAGGCATGGCCTGTTTGAGGCGATGTTGAATAGTATTTGATATTTGTGGTTAAGGAGAACTGGGAGGTGTAGAAACAGAAGATGAGGTTGGTGGAGGTGCTGTACGGTGAGTAGAAGAGAGCTGACATTCTTGCGGTTGGGTAGGGGGTGGCACAGAAGCGTTCTTGACGGCTGCAGCGTAGGATGGGAATTACACTGGGGATATAGCTGGGAGACCTGGGAAACGAGTACCGTAAAAATCTCCCTTAGATAGCCCATGGGGGTTGGGCACACGGGAAGGATCATGAACTGGAATCCTTCGGGCTCGGTTCTAGGTGATTTCCAGTTCATATCGTGCTTCCTGCCAAACAGGACATTTGGCGTATCGACATGAGTGTTCAGCTCCGCAGTAAGCACAGCTGGGTTGTGTAATGGTGAGCTTGCTACAAGTATTGCGAAGATGGCCTGTTTGCCCACAGTGAGAAAAAGCAGATGGTGGTCTGCAGGCTTCCACCCCATGGAAAAACTGTTGGCAGTTTAAACACTGTTGAGGTCGGAAAGGCGGTTTGTATGCCTCGACGCTGACGGCAGCAGAGAACATCCTGTTCACCTTGTAGATTTTTTCGGCTTCGCTGGATTTCTCTATAGCTACTCAGAAGTGTGGAAGAGGGCCTGGAGTGGGTCCGCGGATACTGCGGAGCCGTTTGACACGGATTATGGGTAGTCCTCGACCAAGGACTTCGTCCTTGACCTCATCCTCAGTGATATATTGAGGGAGATCTTTGATGGTTACCTGAAGCCGCTTTTCTTCATGTAGGAGAGTAGCGATAAACGGGGTTTGATTATCCTCTAACCAGCGATGGACTTCACGATGTGCTGTGATATCTTCAGGTAGGATGGCAACTGTGTTGCGCATATTACGGAGGATAATAATTTTGTCACACCCAGCGAAGGTGTGCAGTTTTCTGCCATCTTCTGGCTGACGAAGGAAGATTGGAGGGGTCTCGCCACCCTGGGGATAGGGGTGTGTGATGGGGTAGAGTCAGCGTTTGTAAATGAAGTGGGCAAGGTGTTTGCACCACTGCGGGACGTTTAACTGGAGCGGTAGTAGGAGGGGCTTCTACGACTGAGGATGAAGCTGCAGTTGCAAGGGGAGAGAATTTATTTGACGTAGGTATGTGCTCAATGATGTCGTTGGGTTGAGGTGGCTGGTGTCACCTCTTTGTGGGGACCTGTTGCCATTCAGATGTTGTTGAATGTCCGTGCTTGGAGAGGTACGTAGTGATGACCTCCATACGAGCACGGTGCAGAACCATTTTATGAAATTCTTATGCTGCAAGTTGGAAGTTGTTACCCTCCGAGCCCGCTGCAAGGAGTTGAGGGATATGTTGCTCAGCAAACTGAATATACTGCAACCGGGCTACCATCTCCAGTTGAAGAATGGTTACATAATCAGGATGCAGGGGAAACTTTGGATCAACCATAAGTGCCCGATCCATGAAACAGCTGCTATTCCCAACGTTGATGTAGTAGGACAGAGCTCCCGTGCGAACATCTTCGTCTGAAGGGGAGGTTGTTGTGAAGTCCATGTTACACCAGGACATGATGTACGAAAGAGCACAAAACTGGCAATAAATACCGTCCAATAATTTGGCCGAATAAAATATCCTACTGCAGATATGTATGTGTGCACGCTGGCACTTCCTGCACAAGGGCACACCGATCACACTTCACACGATATTTTAATCACCTAATAGGGAATCCTAAAGTTTCACTTATATTCACCAATAATACAGCACTGAGCCAACAAAGGTCATTTGCACAAAATAACACTCATTTGCGTGAATAACACAGTCAAATGCACAAAATCGATGAAATATTTTTCACCACGCACTATTACATTGAAATTATCCAAAACTGGCAAGCAATTCGATGCAAATCGATAATTCGGTAACAGCATTTGCAAACTAGTCTTTTGAAAAGTATTTACTCGTTGCTATTGTTTACATTAAGTTCTACAATTGACTCATACATTTACCCGGTAAACCACTAGGGGCTGTCGCATCCGAGATACACCGTTTGTGTCATGACGGCAAATTGGCCATGCTAGCTCAATGGGTAAGAGCGACTGGACGGAAACGAGTTTATCCGTGGTTAACCATCCGGCCGAGGGATTGAAATTTTTCATGTCGACTCTATCAATCCAATACCCTAACCTGTATACGGCTAGTGCGAACAACTGAATAATTTCCATCAATTAACTTAAATAATAGGAGTAAAATGATGCAGCCTGGGACTCAAGTATTTACAATAGAAATTTTCCACAAACGGTGTATCTCGAATACGAGAGCTCCTAGTGGTTTACCGGAGAAATATACGAGTCAATTGGAGAATTAAATGTCATGACGGTAAATTGGCCATGGTAGCTCAATGGGTAAGAGCGAGTAGACGTATACCAGTAGATCCGAGGCTCAAACACGGCCGTGGTTTTGAACTCTTGTACTCCATCAATCCAATAACTTAACATAGGCTGTATACGGCTAGTGCGAAGAAATGAATAGTTTCCATCAATTAATTTATTTATTAGTTGTGTTTGCTTCTCTAAACAGTTCTTATAAGTGTTTTATATTCAGTGTTTGAGATTTAACGATTTTTGCAAAAAAAGAGAGAGATAGAGATAGATAAAGAGAGAGAGAGAGAGAGAGAGAGAGAGAGAGAGAGAGAGAGAGAGAGAGAGAGAGAGAGAGAGAGAGAGAGAGAGAGAGAGAGAGAGAGAGAGAGAGAGAGAGAGAGAGAGAGAGAGAGAGAGAGAGAGAGAGAGAGAGAGAGAGAGAGAGAGAGAAATCCGAATTCACTTGATAGAAAGAGTAAATAAATTTTCTTACATAAATATTTATTGATACACTTCAGATAAGGCCAGAAAAGCAACAAATTTGTAACATTCAGGTACAAAAAGTTATACTCACTCAAGGATTCAATGAGAAAAATAAAAGAGAATGTATACTTTTGTATAACAGTTTTAGGAAATGTAATTAAAATATATAAATAAATTGTATAAACATTTCATACATATCACCAAAAATAAATTATCGAGGTTTATAACATTTTCAATAAATTAAATTATAAAAGGTCTGCAATGATAGTTTATGTACTAAAAATATGAATATATAATAGCAGACAGAAGAAGGCCAACTCTGTTTGAGTCAGATATTCAGCTCCCGTTGTAACATCGCTGTGGTCAAACGAGCTGCTTAAAAAGAACACGTAATTAATAAGAAAACTGTATCAACGGCTGCTCAGAGTATACTTAAATTAAAATGATCTTAACTGCTCGGTATGTAAAATATTAGGCCACGAAAACTGGATAAATTTCAGTTTTTCTGTTATATATAAGCGTGTTTCTGATTGACGCTATTTTTATTTCATTTCTCACTTGTTTCCTGTGATCGCAAATGCTGCTTCCACATTACACGGGTGGCGTAAGTTTTGCTGGACTTCATTGCTTTGGTTGCTCACATCTGCATCGCACATCGAGTAGCACTAAGGAGTACATTCATCGGACTGAAAATTTACAGTAATAGTGTTCGTGTGTGATTATGAAGAATATTCGCATGTGAAAGAAGTTATTACTTAGTGGGATTCCGCACACTTCACGATGATAAGAGAAGGAAATTAGTATCAGCTATGATGTATTTGAAGCGGCGGCAAAATCCTTGTTATTCACGACTGAAACTGGTGCAACCCCTTTTTCATTAATGTAACGTATAATTATCTGAATTTAACATTTTACACAGAAGTCATGCAGAATTTCAAATATATACTTAAATCACTGATGTGAGAAAAGACTGTCTGTTTCCATGGAACATCAATAAACGTGGCAGTTTACTAGAATCTTCCAAGCTGTTCCTTAGACACGTACTAACTATGGACTCTTGGCTAGGGAAAGAAGAAAGTGTAAATACTTCAACTTGTTTGGTCTCCATCCTGAATGCACGATGTAGTATCAGTGCTGTATCAATGGAAAAGCGTCCAACAGCTGTTCGATGCAGAGAACTTCCAGAATCCACTTCCTTTGATCGTTATCCTGTTACACTGGTGCAATCGAGTGCATTGCCTCCTTGTGGTTTGCTGCAGCTGGTGCAATGGCTCAGCAGCAAGAGCACATAACACTGACCTCTATGCCCAGCAGAGTATGTAGTCTTTTTGGAGCAGATGAATATAAAATTTGGGAAAGTGAAGAAAATAACATTTCAAAATTTCTCTGTCTAAATGTTCTAATGCCTGAACCGTAAAGAAAATATTGTTCCAGATCGTTGGTTTTCTTCGACACTATTTTCATGTAAAGTAGCCTTGAAATCATTTTAAATATCAATAAATCTCAAACGTTATGACAAAATACCAAAAAGTTGTTCTTTTATTTTCAAACACACGTTTACTGGTGCGGCGAGAGGTTCATGACCTTCGTTAAGCTATTCAGTTATTTAGTAATTATGGCAAAAAATAACATATCACTGAACTTTCAGAACACTATAGGTTATATAGTAATCCATATATTTACACTATTTAGTAGTTCTTCATTTGTTGTTTTGCTGTATATAGCATAAATGGCTTCAGATTAGATCAGCTTTGCGAGTAGAGGTTTGAAGGCTATGTTGTTAGTCACCAGCTTTATCAGTTAACGAAAATATCAAGCCCCAGAACAAATACTAATAACATCCAACACCATTAACACTATTGCAACTGGACCCCCGGCATGGGGTTGTAAAGAAGGAGAAGTTAGTAGGTATCAGTGCAACGCACACCAAGGAGCAAGCTCTGTATTTTAAGGTAAGCAGCAGAGTATTGTATAACCTATTCGCTAAAGGCACCAGCGACAAGCTGAAGCTCTTTATATTTCTGGGGCAATAATTAAATTCACATTACAACCAACGAATGTATGTACGAGTATTGGACGTTTGCTCTAAAGCTCTTGCCTCCAGAAGTGAACAATAATGCCATTAAAGCATAAAGTATAGTTCTGAAATATGAACCCCAGTAGCAATATATGTAGCTTACAGCACAGCAGATTTAGCATACCCAGATCAGTCACAGACATGTTTCGTACGTGGAGATAAAGCTTACATGAAACAGAACTTCAACAATAATATTGCAGTAACTTTCATAAAAACGCTAAGTGATGTACTAATATGAAACAAAAATATCCAAATGTATGATGCCATAGAAAACGATACAAAGGAAGGCGAATGTGAACAACAACTTGAAACCATGTCAATATGGAAACAAACATATGAGCCCTATACACAACAATACTATAGGCAATAAAATATCAATTGTGGGTGAATCTTTTATCATTAGATTTACTGCTTTTGAGGATAATCACTTAGAAGTCCTGGCTTGCTATTCTGGGGATGAAATAACTATAACATACATTTATTATACTAAGAGAAGTTCTCTTGAGTAAGAAGCGCGAAGGGAGAAGTCTTCCACTTAGAGCCAGTTAAGCATCTACTAAAAGCATCACCTCCGACTTTCCTTGAATTACAGCTTAAAAGTTTATATGTAAATTCTGTAGGTACATTAAACATTCAGTATACAAAAGTAACCATACCACACACCTCCATTGTAGTTGACGGGTACCTAACTATATTTGTAATAAACACAGCGAGCAAAAAACTACATCTAATTTTGGAGCAGCATTATAATGATATTACTATATATCAGTATATACATTTGCATCATGCATTTACTAACAAATTAACATATTAATTGAAACATTAGAAAACACACAGTTTATATCTAATATACATATTGTGACTTTGTGGATTCGTGAAATTAAAAGTCCTATTGCACAAACTCAAAATGTTCTTTATTTCCACCGACTTACAGTTGAACACTTGCCAATTACACAAAATTACGTAATGCACACAATTACGTTTCACCAGTTCGTCCGTTACAGTTCCACTGCACGCTCACAGTTACGCACACTCTTCCGATGCACGTACACAGTCTTCTCGTCCGTACACTAGCACGGCGCTGCCTCGCTGCTCGCCAAGAACTAACTCACTTCATTCACTGCGGCCATTTTTATAGGAATATCGCCGTTTTCTCGTAATCTCTCGTTTCAGTGAATCACCGCGAAGGTTCCAGACGGCAGGCGAAGTGGGAAGAGGCGGCCAGGGACAAGTGACATTTCCCTAATCATCCCCTCAGTTAGTGACTGAGATAAATGAGTGGGTGTGGCCCGGATGCCTCTGGTCCCTTCTCAGCTGTCGTTGGTCGGACTTTCCGATAATTGGGTGACACTGCTTCCTCCTCAAAGCTGGTCGTCCCGAACAGCAGCATCGTAGCGGGCTAGACGATCCAGGTGTACCTCCAACATCTTTCCTCGGCGCACCTTCTGAATGCGGTAGAACACGTCATTTATCATCTTCACCACCCGGTACGGCCTTTGCCATGGCTGCTGGAGCTTCGGGCAGTGTCCCTTGGTCCGCGTAGGACGGTACAACCAGTCCGGGTCACATAGCTGGAAACCTTGTCTGTTGGCTTGCCTGTCATATCTGGTCTTTATGCGGTCGCTCGCCTTCTGGAAGTTCTGGCGAGCCATCTCATGCATGTCGTGGAGGTGGTCCACCAGGTTCTCCACATTCCTGGTCACCGGCTGCTTCGCCTCCGGAGGGCTTCCAAAAAACAGGTCACAAGGAAGGCGTAACTCTCGGCCAAACTTTAAGCTGGCTGGTGTCATTCCAGTTGTGTCGTGTGTAGACGAGTGGTAGGCCAGCAAGAACAGTGGCACCTTGACGTCCCTGTCTCGCTGATGGCTGGACACGACCTTCCTCAGGTGTTCCTCTAAGGTCTTGATGTATCTTTTGACCATGCCATCCGACTGGGGATGTAGAGGCGTCTTGAGGGCCTTGTTCACCCCAAGCCTTTGTAGTGCCTCCTTCATTCGGTTGGACTCAAAGTTGGTACCCTGGTAACTGTATAGCTCCAACGGCACCCCAAATAGGCAGAACACTTGCTCCAAGAGGCAGTCTGTGATTGTCTTTGCCTCTTGGTTTGGAATGGCATACAATTCCGGCCACTTAGTGAAGTAGGCCACGACCGCCATTACGTACTTGTTGCCTCGGTCGGAAACTGGGAACGGTCCAGCAGTGTCAACAGCGATCCGTTCGAATGGCCCTCCGACGTTGTACTGCTGCATGCGACGCCGGCTCCTAGTCTGTGGGCCACGAATCGCCGCGCACACGTGACACTGACGGCACCATCTCTCAGTATCTGTTCGTAGTAGCGCCAGTAGTAGCGCTGTCGTAGTTTGTCAATCGTTCGGTTCGCTCCCAGGTGTCCACCCGAAATACCGGCGTGCACTTCCTCCAAGATTTCCGGAACCTTACTGCGGGGAAGTACCAAATATTCTCTCTGCGTCTTCCCCTCTGGTGACTCCCATATCCGGAACAGCACGCCCTCTCTGGTCTTCAAATAGTCCCATTGGGCCCAGAACGACTTGTAGGTGCCGCTCTTCGGTGCGATGTCCTCCAAGGTTGGTCTCCTCCCTGCCTCCACTTCCCTCAAGAGTGATCCCTAGTCTGCGTCCGCCAGCTGCTCCCTCCTCAGGCCTGCGCTATCCCAGCCGTCCGCAGGCACTGACACAACTACTCGGACTGCTGCGGCACGCTTCTTCTCTTCCACTCTTGTGCACTGGCCGCACTCTTCTGGACAGGGTCTTCGGGACATGGCGTCTGCATTGCCGTGGCTCTTCCCTCTACGATGTTCCGAGGTGAAGTCGTACTCCTGCAGCCTCTGGACCCAACGTGCTGTCTGGCTTTCCAGTTTGTTAAAGCTCAATAGCCAGGTTAGGGTGGAATGGTCAGTCCTCAGGTGGAATGGCTGACCGTACAGGTAATTGTGGAAGTGCCCCAGGGTCTTTACTACCGCCAATAATTCTTGTCGGGTGACGCAGCAGTTCTTCTCTACCTTGGATAGCGTCTTGCTGTAGTAGGCTATCAACAGCTCATAGCCGTCCTGGATTGCGATAGAACACCTCTAATCCAATGGTCGCTGGCGTCGGTGGCAACAATGAAGGCGCGTTGTGGGAAACCCAAAATTGGAGCACTGCACAGGCTCTCTTTAAGGTGCTGGAAAGCGTTTTCAGCGTCCTCCGTCCACACATCAGGCCGGTGTTTCTCTGTCAGGCGGGTGAGGAGTTTTGCGAAGTTGGAGAACCCCTTTATGAAGCGGCGGTAATAACTGCACAGTACCAGGAAACTGCGCAATACATTCTTATCCTTTGGGCGAGACCAATCTCTCACAGCCTGTGTCTTCTCCGGGTCTGTGGCCACTCCGGTTCCTGAGACTATGTGGCCTAAGTAATTCACGTCCTTGCGGAAGAGCTGGTACTTCTTCACGTTCAGCTTCAAGTTGGTCGCCTGCAGTCTCTGTAGCACCTTAATCAGATTCTCGAGGTGTCCTTCAAAAGTCTTCCCGACGATGATTATGTCGTCCAGGTATAGCAGGCAGGCATCGTAAGTCGGCCCACTCATCACTGACTCCATGAGGCGTTGGAAGGTAGCTGGTGCGTTGCAGAGGCCAAAAGGCATAAACGTGAACTGCCAGAGCCCTTGGCCTGTCGAGAACGCGCTCTTCTCCTTGTGTCTTGGGGCTAGAGCTACCTGTCAATAGCCCGACTTCTGGTCCACGGTCGAGAACCACTGTGCACCAGCTAGCGTGTCCAGCATGTCGTAAATCCGGGGTAAGGGGAAACAGTCCTTCCGGGGACAGCGTTCAACTTTCTGTATTCTACGCAGAAGCGCAGCTTGCCGTTCTTCTTTGTCACCAAGACTACAGGGGATCACCAAGGGTTCTCAGACTCTTCAATCACTCCCCTGGATCTCATGTCATCCAGCATGTCTCGTAGCGCCCCTTGCTTCGACAGCGGAACGCGTCTAGGTGTTTGCCGAATATGCCAGGCGTCTCCGTTGTCGATGCGGTGAAGCACTTTGTCCGTGCGGCCGTAGTCACTATCACCTTGGCTGAAGACGCGCTGGTATCGTCTTAGCAATTGTCGAACTTTCTCCAGCTGCTCTGCGGTCAGGTGGTCGGCCGCCCTCTCCAGTAGGCCTTCTAACCGGGGTCCCAGGTGTTGCGTCGGCACCGGCTCCTTTGTCTTGTCGATTGCTGTTAATCTCACCACGGGCTGGCACGTTCCCTACTCCGTCCCGTCCTGGACGTCGTGATCGGTGTCCGTTAGATTTAGCAGTCTCACTGGCACCTCCTCTCAGCACGGCAGCAATGCCCTGGCTACACATAGGCCGTGTACAGGCGTCTTCTGGTCCAGCATCATGTTCCTGATTCTCTGGCCTTCCAGTCGCGTCGTCACCACCACCCGCTCCTCGCGGGGAAAACCACGTCTTCGCTCAAGACGACCCTGCAAATTCCTAGGCGCTCTTTTGGTTGGTGAGTATAACCTCTTCTCCGATGAGCCACAGGACCTTCTTGCCTACGTCGACAGTCGCCTCATGGCTCCTGAGGGCATCCAATCCCGGTATCACCTCCCTCCTCTATATCAGTATATACATTTGCATCATGTATTTACTAACAAATTAACATATTAGCTGCAACATCAGAAAACACACAGTTTATATCTAATATACATATATTGGATGAAGTGAAGCACTTCGAATACATTCATTGTTAATTGTCTGAATTGTTCAATGCTTTAAATACTTTTCTGGAAAGAGAAGGCACATTAAATTATTAACCTTAGGTCATGCAAAGAGAATTGAATTTTAAAGGCTTCCCATGTTCTAGTTCTTAACATATTATATATATATATATATATAAATTAAAATCGGAATTGTTATTTATTTTCTTGCAGAGACAAGCAAACTAGGAATAAGATAATGTTTATCTCCATTATTTGGAAGGTTATAGTCGTGTAAGCGTTAGTAAGAATAGTTGATTCCAGAGGAGATTATGTCATGGGATTACAATGCATTCTACTTTTCAAAAACATATTTATTTCAGCATTAAACTGCAGCTTATTGGTTTGATCGTGGTGTGATAAGACCTTCCCGGCAAAAACAAGTTACTACATGGCAAAGCGAGAGGGCGTATCGGAAAAAAATTAGCAAGACGGAGATGTTTACCTCAGCTTATCGCACATACACAGCGACACCGGTGTATGTACACTCTTCAGATACAATTGCAGAAACGTGTCATACTTCTGCAAGCGCGAGAAATCATATACAAAGTGATTGAATATTGTTACAAGGAGAAAGTTGGAATCAAAACCCTTTGTGATATCTCAGTAGATGATGCTGATCAACTGTCTGGGATTGTATCTATAGCACATTAACCCTGCAAGTTCATTGAATCAAAGTTAGTAGAATTGTTGCTTCTCTTTCATTTCCAAGACACGTTGTGCTTTCGTAACTATGTCCGGGGTTGGGAAAGATTTACTTTATACAATGTGATTTAAATAAAACTTATGAATTTGACCTTATTATTGTGACTTCCTGTGTTCGTAGAATTAAAAGTCCAAATTGCGGATATTCTAAATGTTCTTTATTTCCGTAGGAATACACCGTTCAATAGTCACGTAACAACATTACATCGGATATCGCAATCTACAGCACCAAGGTCGATGACAATAACAAACATTAGCTTTCCTTACAACACTTCACAGCTGACTCTGCTCCTGCAACACTCTTGTTACAGAACTACTCTGTTTCAACTCGTCACTTCCTTAAATACCTCATTCATAATTGGAGAGATTTCCAGAACAATAAAGAACCCGAAATAATCCAGATGTTTCCAGAAATTTCCATTTATCTCAGTTTCTTAGTTTCGGTAAGCCTTTTCTCTCAGCTATCTTCATTTGCCGTCTCTTTGTGAGCACTAGCCGCGCTATCGTTAACTGCTTATGCAAGCCCTTTATTACCCTGAAATACTATCAGCCGTCTGTTATCTATTTGCCCCAAAACCTTCATGCCCGTTACCACGACATTATTATTTGTATTTTTTCATTCACATGAATCATAACTAGAATAACGAGAGATTGTGATTCGCTATTAAGAGCAATAAAACTAATAATAATAGTAGTAGTAATAATAATAATAATAATAATAATAATAATAATAATAATAATAATAATAATAATAATAATAATAATAATAATAATAATAATAATAATAATAATAATAATAATAATAATAATAATAATAATAATAATAATAATAATAATAATAATAATAATAATAATAATAATAATAATAATAATAATAATAATAATAATAATAATAATAATAATAATAATAATAATAATAATAATAATAATAATAATAATAATAATAATAATAATAATAATAATAATAATAATAATAATAATAATAATAATAATAATAATAATAATAATAATAATAATAATAATAATAATAATAATAATAATAATAATAATAATAATAATAATAATAATAATAATAATAATAATAATAATAATAATAATAATAATAATAATAATAATAATAATAATAATAATAATAATAATAATAATAATAATAATAATAATAATAATAATAATAATAATAATAATAATAATAATAATAATAATAATAATAATAATAATAATAATAATAATAATAATAATAATAATAATAATAATAATAATAATAATAATAATAATAATAATAATAATAATAATAATAATAATAATAATAATGATAATAATAATAATAAATATGTAAACGTATATACCCTTAATCTTCTATAGCTCAACATTGTGATGCATTTAATTCATGTATTTATATTATAGCAGTGGCTTACTTCTACAGATTGATCACACTTTAATTTTTTTTATTTGTGTGTGGTAATTTACGTCCTCCAACGTTACGTCTTAACCGACGATGAATGAAACGGGTGAAATGATGCACAATTGGGCTCAGTGTCCACAGAGCATATAGCTGCACATCATTCGTCTTTTAGGATAAGAGAAACCCTGAAAAAAACATATAGGCAACTCACCCTGACCGAGATTCGAGAAACAGTTGTTTCACCATATACTATCGATAGTTGCTGAAATTATTTAGTACGAAAAAGGTTTCCTTTACTGTAATGCATAGATTTCTTTATTTAACCAAAGGACTACAAGAATTGATAATTATTTTGAAAAGGAATTGATTACTGAAACAAGAAGCTCGAGCTTGATGAGTTGTACGATAATAGCGACAATGACAGTGAGACATTTTTCAGTGACGGAACATCACTGATCATGTATTTGACACATTACGCCTTGTCAGTTGAGTAAATCTCATTTTCAGAAGTTACTCCCATTCTACAGATTGATTACACTAGAACATTACTAAATACAAAAGAGAAGAGAAGAGATTAGACTTCACATCGTTATTTCAGGTCTGACTGACTACTGAAGTAGAAGGAAATTTTGGTAAAGTTTTCTGCGAGAAGTATTTCCAGAACATTCATTTAGTCTGCTTTAGGCCACATCAACATTAACATTTTTAGCAGTTTTTTAATAAATTTAGTTATTAACAGAACATGGAGAAAAGATAAATATGCGTGTATGTGTGATGTATAAAACCCAAATAAACCTAGTGGCAGCTGTACACGAGGTAACACTATCGCCTATAGGCAATAATATCTTATAGAAATGCTTTGGAAAGACTTCGACAGTTACAGTTCGCAGAGAAAAAGGTTATTACAGATGCATTAGCTGCCGCAGAAAGTGCTATGCCTTTGTATATATTTATAATATATAGGTTTTGTGTATTTGAATAACTACAAGTAATGGATCGTTTCTTATATGACATGACCCAAAGAGATTTATTTTCCCTGGGACATGCGGAATATGATACGATGCAATTAGCCATGGTATAGATCCCAGGAATACAGTTACAGGTAGATCTGGTGTATTTTTAACAACAAAGGGTGTGGTTTTAATGATTAGAATTGTAGCAACTATATGAAATGAGGGTAAAAACGTTTTTTGCTTAATTTGTACCCCAGATAAGTATGCTGTTTATGGGATAAGCTTAACTACTGTCCACCTAAATCAATAATTTATCATAGGTCCCAGTGCAGCACTTAAAAATAGCTGGTGCATCAAAATAAACTTCAATCGGGGAAATCCAGGGTCAGACATACTTCTCGATGAATAAGTACATTTAAAAGACCTATTGCTTTATCCCTTCTATTTTTAATAAGTTTGTAAATTAAATCTTTGGACTAAAGACACATTTGGCAAAGGCGCTCTTTCTTGGTACATAGATGGTGAAATTACATATCACAAGTAAGGTTGGCCAAGCCACAGAGAAATGTGCAAACCATTTTCGATGTCACCGCATTACAGGAATCATTTTAACTTTAATAATGGTTGATAGTGTCGACATGAAAAATTCAATGCCACAGCCGGGATTTGAACCAAGGATTTACTGGTTTCCATCGAGTCGCCCGTACCCATTGAGCTGCCATGGGCCATTTGGAGTTATTACATTAAATTTTACAATTGTCTCATACATTTCCCCGGAAAACCACTAGGGGCTCTCACATCCGAGATACACCGTTTGTGTCATGACGGCAAATTGGCCATGCTAGCTCAATGGGTAAAAGCGACTGGGCGGAAACGAGTAGATCCGTGGTTCAAAATCAGCCGTGGCATTTGATTTTTCATTTCGACTCAATCAATCCAATACCTTAGCCTGTATACGGCTAGTGTGAAGAAATGAATAATTTTCATCAATTAACTAAAATAATAAGAGTTAAACGATTAAGGCTGGGACTGAAGTATTTACAATAGATAGTTGAGACAAACGGTGTATCTCGGATACGAGAGCTAGTAGTGGTTTACCGGAGAAATATACGAGTCAATTGGAGAATTTAATTTCATGCCGGTAAATTAGCCATGGTAGCTTAATGGGTAAGAGCGAGTAGACGTAGACCAGTAGATCCGTGGTTCAAATCCCGGCCGTGGTATTGAATTCTTCGACTCTATCAATCCAATATCTTAACTTAGACTGTATACGGCTAGTATGAAGAAATGAATAATTTCAGCAATTAATTTATTTACTAGTTGTGTTTGCTTCGCTAAACTGTTCTTATAAGTGTTTTATATTCAGCGTTTGAGATTTAATGAAATCTGCAAGAGAGAGAGAGAGAGAGAGAGAGAGAGAGAGAGAGAGAGAGAGAGAGAGAGAGAGAGAGAGAGAGAGAGAGAGAGAGAGAGAGAGAGAGAGAGAGAGAGAGAGAGAGAACCAAATGCACTTGATAGAAAGAGTAAATAAATGTTCTTACATAAATTTTTATTGATGCACTTCAGATAAGGCCAGAAAAGCAACAAATTTGTAACATTCAGGTACAAATATTATACTCACTCAGGGATTCAGTGAGAAAAATAAAGGAGAATGTATATTTTTGTATAACAGTTTTAGAAAATGTAATTAAAATATATAAATAATTTGTATAGACAGTTCATACATAAGACCAAAAATAAATTATCGAGGTTTATAACATTTATAATAAATAAAATTAAAAAAGGTCTGCAATGATGATAGTTTATATACTAAAAATATGAATATATAATAGCGGACAGAAGAAGGCCAACTCTGTTTGGGTCAGATATTCAGCTTCTGTTGTAACTACGCTGTGGTCAAACGAGCTGCTAAAAAAGAAAATGTAAATAATTACAAAACTGTATCAACGGCTGCTCAAAGTATACTTAAATTAAAATGGTCTTAGCTGCTCCGTATGCAAATTATTACGCGACGAAAACAGGATAAAATTTAGTTTTTCTCTTATACATAAGTTTGTTTTTTATATACTTCATTTTTATTTCATTTCTCAATTGTTTCCTGTGATCACAAATGCTGCTGCTTCCACATTACACGGATGGCGTAAGTTTTGCTGGACTTAATTGCTTTGGTTGCTCACATCTCCATCCCACATCGAATATCACTAAGCAGTATATTCATCAGACTGAAAATTTACAGTAATAGTGTTCGTGTGTGATTATGAAGAATATTCGCATGTGAAAGAAGTTATTACTTAGTGGGATTCCGCACACTCCACGATGATAAGAGAAGAAAATTTGTATAATCTATGATGTATTTTAAGCGGCGGAAATATTCTTGTTATTCACGACTGAAACTGGTGCAACACCCTTTTCATTAATTAATGTAACTTATAATTATCTGAATTTAACTTTTTACACAAAATTCATGCGGAATTTCAAATATATATATACTTAAATCCCTGATGTGACAAAAGACTGTGTGTTTCCATGGTACATCAATAAACGTGGCAGCTTACTAGAATCTTCCAAGCTGTTCTTTAGACACATACAAACTATGGACTCTTGGCTAAGGAAAGAAGAAAGTGTAAATACAGCAACTGGTTTGGTCTCCATCCTGAATGCACGATGTAGTATCAGTGCTGTATCAATAGAAAAGCGTCCAACAGCTGTTCGATCCAGAGAACTTCCAGAATCCACTTCCTTTGATCGTTATCCTGTTACACTGGTGCAAACGAGTGCATTGCTTCCTTGTGGTTGCTGCAGTTGGTGCAATGGCTCATCAGCAAGAGCACATAACACTGACCTCTACGCCCAGCAGAGTATGTGGTCTTTTTGGAGCAGTTGAATATAAAATTTGGGAAAGTGAAGAAAAGAACATGACAAAACTTCTCTGTCCAAATGTTGCATTGCTTGAACCGTAAAGAAAATATTGTTCCAGATCGTTGGTTTTCTTCGACACTATTTTTATGTAAAGTAGCCTTGAAATCATTTTAAATATCAATAAATCTCAAACGTCATGACAAAATACCAAAAAGTTGTTCTTTTATTTTCAAACACACGTTTACAGGTGCGGCGAGAGGTTCATGACCTTCGTTAAGCTATTCAGTTATTTAGTAATTATAGCAAAAAATAGCCTATCACTGAGTTTTTACAGCACTACAGGTTATATAGTAATCCATATATTTACACTATTTAGTAGTTCTTCATTTGTTATTTTGCTGTATATAACATAAATGGCTTCAGATTTGATCAGCTTTGCGAGTAGAGGTTAGAAGGCTATGTTGTTAGTCATTAGCTGTATCAGTTAACGAAAATATCAAGCCCCAGAACAAATACTAATAACATCTAACACCATTAACACCATTGCAACTAGACCCCCGGCATGGGGTTGTAAAGAAGGGGAAGTTAGTAGGTATCACTGCAACGCACACCAAGGAGCGAGCTCTGTATTTTAAGGTAAGCACCAGAGTATTGTATAACGCATTCGCTAAAGGCACCAGCGACAAGCTGAAGCTCTTTATGCTTCTGGGGCAATAATTAAATTCACATTACAACCAACGAATGTATGTACGAGTATTGGACGTTTACTCTAAAGCTCTTGCCTCCAGAAGTAAACAATAATGACATTAAAGCATAAAGTATAGTTCTGAAATGTGAACCCCAGTAGCAATATATGTAGCTTACAGCACAGCAGATTTAGCATACCCAGATCAGTCACAGACATGTTTCGTATGTGGAGATAAAGCTTACATGAAACAGAACTTCAACAATAATATTGCAGTAGCTTTCATGAAGACGCTAAGTGATGTACTAATATGAAACAAAAATATCCAAATGTATGACGCCATAGAAAACGATGCACACGAAGGCAAATGTGAACAACTTGAAACCATGTCAATATGGAAACAAACATATAAGCTCTACACACAACATAACTATAGGCAATAAAATATCAATTGTGAGTGAATCCTTTAGCATTAGCTTTACTGCGTTTGAGGATAATCACTTATAAGTCTTGGTTTGCTATTTTGGGGATGAAATAGCTATAACATAAATTGATTATGTTAAGAGAAGTTCTCTTGAGTAGGAAGCGCGAAAGGAGAAGTCTTCCACTTAGAACCAGTTAAGCATCTACTAAAAGCATCACCTCCGACTTTCTTTGAAATATAGCTTAAAAATTTATATGTAAATTCTGTAGCTACATTAAACATTCAGTATACTGTCACCCGAGCGTCGAAACACCCTATAGACTGGGCAAGCAGCAGACGGGTCGGTGTTCGCCCCGCCCCCTCGTTTGTCTTATAGATTTAAGAAGGGATGACTGGGACAAAAAACATCACTGCGCCGTCTCTTTCTGTTCCATCTGTGTTCTCGAAATTACGGGATATTTCATCTAATAGAGAACCTTCCAGATCGGCAAGCGGACCCTATATAAGCTACACGTCGTGCAATAGGAGTTAGTTAGTGAGTCAGTCAGTCAGTTCTTGTTGTAAGAATGCAGTGCTAGTGTACGACGAGAAGATTGTGTGAGAGCATCGGAAGATTGTACGTAATTACGAGTGCAAGTGAAATTGTAACGGACGAACTGGTGAATCGTAATTGTGTGCATTACGTAATTCTGTGTAATTGGCAAGAGTTTAACTGTAAGTCGGTGGAAATAAAGAACATTTTTGAATGGTGTGATTGGACTTTTTATTTCACGAGCCCACAAAGTCACAATTGGTGTCAGGAGTGGGATATAACACAATGGAGGCAGCATTAGAAAAGATTTTAGCGGAACTGAAAGAAATGAAGACGGCAAATGAAAACCTCGCTGCAAAAACAGAAGCGGCAAATAACAGCCTGGCCGCGAAGCTGGAGACTGCAAATGACAACCTGGCCGCGGAACTGAAACAAATGAAGACGGCCAACGACAACATCACCGAGAAGATGGAAGAAATGAAGGCCGAATTAACAGCGAAGATGGAAACGGCAAACAACAACTTGGCCACGACAATGACCGCAAAGATGGCCGAACTGACAACGGAGATGAGGGAGGCGAACGAGGTCCTCGCCGCCAGGTTTGAGGAACGGTTGGCCTGCGTGAGGGATGACGTCACGAATCTGGGCAAGCGGATGGGTCAAGTAGACGACCGCCTTAATGATTTAGAGGAAAAGGCCGACAACATCGCAAAACGCCTCACCCGCCTGATGGAGGAACACCGGCCTTATGTGTGGACAGAGGACGCTTAAAACGCCTTCCAGCACCTAAAGGAGACCCTGTGCAGTGCTCCAATTTTGGCTTTCCCACAATCGGGTGGCGCCTTCATTGTGGACACCGACGCTAGCGACCATTGCATTGGAGGTGTCCTATCGCAGATCCAGGACGGCCATGAGCGGGTGATAGCCTACTACAGCAAGACGCTATCCAAGGCAGAGAAGAACTTCTGCGTCACCCGACGAGAATTATTGGTGGTAGTAAAGACCATGGAGCACTTCCATAAGTACCTGTACGGTCAGCCATTCCACCTGAGGACTGACAATTCCGCCCTAACCTGGCTATTGAGCTTTGAAAACCTGGAAGGCCAGACGGCACGTTGGGTCCAGAGGCTGCAGGAGTACGACTTCACCTCGGAACATCGTAGAGGGAAGAGCCACGGTAACGCAGACGCCATGTCCCGAAGACCCTGTCCAGTAGAGTGCGGCCAGTGCACAAGAGTGGAAGAGAAGGAGCGTGCCGCAGCAGTCCGAGTAGTTGTGGAAGTGCCTGCGGACGGCTGGGATAGCGCAGGCCTGAGGAGGGAGCAGCTGGCAGACGCAGACTTGGGGCCAATCTTAAGGGAAGTGGAGGCAGGGACGAGACCAACCTGGGAGGACATCGCACCGAGGAGCGCCACCTACAAGTCGTACTGGGCCCAATGGGACTCGTTGAAGACCAGAGAGGGCGTGCTGTTCCGGGTATGGGAATCACCCGATGGGAAGACGCAGAGAGAACAGTTGGTACTTCCCCGGAGTAAGGTACCGGAAGTCTTGGAAGAAGTGCACGCTGGTACTTCAGGGGGACACCTGGGAGCGAACCGAACGATTGACAAACTTCGGCAGCGCTACTCCTGGCTGAGAATCCGAGCAGATGCTGGTGGTGCACCTGGACCGCCTGGCACGCTACGATGGTGCTGTTCGGGACGACCAGCTTTGAGGAGGGAGCAGTGTCACCCGAGCGTCGAAACACCCTATAGACTGGGCAAGCAGCAGACGGGTCGGTGTTCGCCCCGTCCCCTCGTTTGTCTTATAGCGTTAAGAAGGGATGGCTGGGACAAAAGACACCACTGCGCCGTCTCTTTCTGTTCCACCTGTGTTCTCGAAATTACGGGATATTTCATCTAATGGAGAACCTTCCAGATCGGCAAGCGGACCCTATATAAGCTACACGTCGTGCAAGAGGAGTTAGTTAGTGAGTCAGTCAGTCAGTTCTTGGTGTAAGAATGCAGTGCTAGTGTACGACGAGAAGATTGTGTGAGAGCATCGGAAGATTGTACGTAATTACGAGTGCAAGTGAAATTGTAACGGACGAACTGGTGAATCGTAATTGTGTGCATTATGTAATTCTGTGTAATTGGCAAGAGTTTAACTGTAAGTCGGTGGAAATAAAGAACATTTTTGAGTGGTGTAATTGGACTTTTTATTTCACGAGCCCACAAAGTCACAATACAAAAGTAACCATACCACACACCTCCATTGTAGTTGACGGGTACCTAACTATATTTGTAATAAACACAGTAAGCAAAAAAGCTATCACTAAATTTGGGGCAACATAATTATGATACTACTATATATCAGTATATACATTTGCATCATGTATTTACTAACAAATTAACATATTAGCTGCAACATTAGAAAACACACAGTTTGTATCCAATTTATATATATTGGTTGAAGTGAAGCCGTTCGAATTGTTATTTGTCTGAATTGTTCAATGCTTTAAATACTTTTCTGGAAAGAGAAGGCACATTAAATTATTAACCTTAGGTCATGCAAAGAGAATTGAATTTTAAAGTTTCCCGTGTTCTAGTTCTTAACAGATTTATATATCAATTAAAATCTAATTTGTTATTTAT
The DNA here is from genome assembly GCA_030765055.1 of Mantis religiosa. Classification (NCBI taxonomy): domain Eukaryota; kingdom Metazoa; phylum Arthropoda; class Insecta; order Mantodea; family Mantidae; genus Mantis; species Mantis religiosa. The sequence continues at coordinate 46,707,024 of CM060952.1, forward strand.
TTTCTTGCACAGACAAGAAAACTAGGAATAAGTTAATGTTTATCTCCATTAATTGTAAGGCAGTAGACGTGTAAGCGTTAGTAAGAATAGTTGATTCCAGAGTAGATCATATCATGAGATTACATTTCAAAAACATATTTATTTTAGAATTAAACTGCAGCTTATTGGTTTGTTCGTGGTGTGATACGACCTACCCAGCAAAAACAAGATACTACATGGCTAGGCGAGAGGGCGTATCGGAAAAAAATTAGTAACACAGAGATATTTACCTCAGCTTATCGCACATACACAGCGACACCGGTGTATGTACACTCTTCAGATACAATTACAGCAACGTATCATACATCGGAAAGCTCGAGAAATTATATACAAAGTGATTGAATATTGTTACAAGGAGAAAGCTGGAATCAAAACCCATTTGGGATATCGCAGTAGATACTACTGATCAACTGTCTGGGATTGTATCTATAGCACTTTAACCCTGTAAGTACATTAAATCAAGGTTAGTAGAATTGTTGCTTCTCCTTCATTTCCAAGACAAGTTGTGCATTCGTAACTATGTCCGGGGTGGGGAGAGATTTACTTTATACAATGTGATTTAAATCAAACTTATGAATTTGACTTCATTATTGTGACTTCCTGTGTTCGTAGAATTAAAAGTCCAAATTGCGGAGATTCTAAATGTTCTTTTTTCCATTAGGAGTACACCGTTCAATAGTAATGTAACAATATTGCATCACGTATCCCAATCTACAGCACCAAGGTCGATGACAATAACAAACATTAGCTTTCGTTACAACACTTCACAGCTGACTCTTCTCTTGCAACACTCTTGTTACATAACTACACTGCTTAAACTCGTCACTCCTTAAATACCTCATTCATAATTCGAGAGATTTCCAGAACAATAAAGAACCCGAAATAATCCAGATGTTACCTGAAATTTCCATTTATCTCAGTTTGTTTGTTTCGGTATGTCTTTTCTCTCAGCTCTCTTCATTTGCCTTCTCTTTGTGTGCACTAGCCGCGCTATCGTTAACTGCTTATGCAAGCCCTTTATTACCGGTGAAATACTATCAGCCGTCTTTTATCTATTTGCTCCGAAACCTTCGTGCCCGTTACCGCGACATTATTATTTATATTTTTTCATCACATCAATCATAATTAAACTAACGAGAGAATGTGTTTCAATATTAAGAGCAACAAAACTAATATAATAGTAATAATAATAATAATAGTAATAATAATAATAATAATAATAATAATAATAATAATAATAATAATAATAATAATAATAATAATAATAATAATAATAATAA
>CM060952.1:46710842-46735842 GCA_030765055.1 Mantis religiosa
ACCAAAAAGAGCTCATTGGCTGTCATGCATAGGTTTCTTTATTTAAGCAATGGCCTACAAGAATTGATAATTATTTTGAAGAAGAATTGATTTCTGAAACAAACAGCTCGAGCTTGATGATTTGCATTCGATAATAGCGACAATGACAGTGAGACATCTTTCAGTGACAGAACATCACTGATCATGTAACTCACATCACGACTTGTCAGTTAAGTAAATCTTATTTTTAGAAATTATTCCCGTTCTACAAATTGATTACACTTAAACATTACTAAATACAAAATTGAAGGATGTTATAGCAATAGATTAGACTTCACATCGCTATTTCGAGGTCTGACTGACTACTGAAGTAGTAGGAAATTGTGGTAAAGCTTTCAGCGACGAAATAATTACAGAACATTCATTTAGTCTGCTTTAGGTCACATCAACATTGACATTTTTGTCAGCTTTTATAATAAATTTAATTATTAATGGAACACGGAGAAAAGATAAATGGGCGCGTATGGGTGAAGTATAAAACCCAAATGAACCTAGTGGCAGCTGTACACGAGGTAACACTATCGGCTATAGGCAATAATATCTTATAGAAATGCTTTGGAATGACTTCGACAGCTACATTTCGCAGAGAAAAAGGTTATTACGGAGGTATTAGCTGCCGCAGAAAGTGCTATGCTTTTGTATATACTTATAATATTGTGACTTTGTGGGTTCGTAACTTTGTGGGTTCAATTACACCACTCAAAAATGTTCTTTATTTCCACCTCATTCGAATGACACAATTACAACTTCGTAATGTACACAATTACAACTAAGCCAGTTCGTCTCTCCACGTACACTCGGCGCGCCTTACACTGCTGCTCGCCACGACTCATTCAAATCAACTGATTCCTGTCGCCTCTCCCGAATTGATCCGCGGCCCGAAGTTTCTCGAGATTTCCATTTATGGAGGAGGAAAGCATTCTCGATGCTTCGCCCTCCTTCGGGCGGCAGGAGGAGGGGAAGCGGAGATTCAGTTACCCCTGCGGTCTCCCCTCCCTCCACCGGCCTTCATTTATCGATCGGCATCCTGAGTTTGCCACTTGGGTAACTCTGCTCCCTCCTCAAGGCTGGTCGTCCCGAACTGCACCATCGTAGCGGGCCAGCTGATCCAGGTGTACCACGAACATCTTTCCTCGGGGCATGTTCTGGATGCGGTAGACCACGTCGTTAATCCTCTTCACCACACGATTAGGTCCTTGCCATGGCTACTGAAGATTCGCGCAGCGTCATTTGGTCCGGGTAGGGCGGTACAAACAGACCAGGTCACTTTGATGGAACCCTTGGCTGTTGGCTTGCCTGTCGTATCGGGTTTTCATGCGGTCGCTCGCCTTCTGGATGTTCTGGCGAGCCATCTCGTGCATCTCGTGGAGGTGGTCCACCAGGTTCTCCACGTCCTCGGCCGCTGGCTGTTTCACTCCCGGAGGGCTTCCAAAAGCCAGGTCACAGGGGAGGTGCATCTCCCGGCCGAACATTAAGCTGGCTGAAGTGGCCCCCGTGGTGTTGTGTGTTGACGAGCTGTAGGCCAGGAAGAACAGTGGCACCTTGACGTCACAATCTCGCTAATGGCTGGCCAGGTCCTTCCTCAAGTGTTCCTCTAAGGTCTTGATGTACCTTTTGACAATGTCATCCGACTGGGGATGTGGAGGTGTTGTTCGGGTCTTGTTAACCCCAAGGCTCTCTAGTGCCTCCTCCATCAGGTTGGACTCAAAATTGGTACCTTGGTCACTGTGCAGCTCTAATGGTGCCCCAAATCGGCAAAACACTTGCTCCACGAGGCAGTCCATGATTGTCCTTGCCTCTTGGATCGGGATGGGATACACCTCCGGCCACTTAGCGAAGTTGTCCACGAACACCATCAGGTACTTGTTGCCTCGGTTGGATATTGGGAACGGTCCAACACTGTCAACGGCGATCCGTTCGAATGTCGCTCCGACGGTGTACTGTTGCATGCGACCCCGGCTCCTAGTCTGGGGGCCTCGACTCGCAGTGCATACGTGACACTGACGGCGCCATCTCTCAGCGTCTGCTCGGAGCCTCAGCCAGTAGTAACGCTGCCGTAGTTTGTCAATCGTCCGGTTCGCTCCCAGGTGTTCTCCTGAATTACCGGCGTGCACTTCTTCCAAGGCTTCCGGGCATTACTCCGGGGAAGTACAAACTGTTCTCTCCGCGTCTTCCCTTCGGGTGATTCCCATCCCCAAAACAGAACGCCCTCTCTGGTCTTCAACAAGTACCATTGGGCCCAGTAAGACTTGTAGGAGGCGCTCCTCGGTGCGATGTCCGCCCAGGTTGGTCTCTACCTCCACTTCCCTAAAAAGTGGTCCCAAATCTTCGTCCGCCAGCTGCTCCCTCCTCAGGCCTGCACTATCCCAGCTACCGCAGGCACTGCCGTGACTACTCGAACTGCTGCGACACACTCCTACTCCTACACTCAGGTGCATTGGCCGCACTCTTCTGGATATAGTCTTCGGGACATAGCGTCCGCGTTAACGTGGCTCTTCCCTCTGCGATGTCCCGAGGTGAAGTCGTACTCCTGCAGCCTCTGAACCCAACGTGCTGTCTGGCCTTCCAGGTTCTTAAAGCTCAATAGCCAGGTTAGGGCGGAATGGTCAGTACTCAGGTGGAATAGCTAACCGTACAGGTACTTGTGGAAGTGCTCCAAGTTCTTTACTACCGCCAATAATTCTCGCCGGATGACGCAATAGTTCTTCTCTGCCTTGGATAGCGTCTTGCTGTAGTAGGCTATCACCCGCTCATGGCCTTCTGGATCTGCGATAGGACGCCTCCAATGCAATGGTCGCTGGCGTCGGTGTCTACAATGTACGCGCCACCTGGTTGTGGAAATCCCAAAATTGGAGCGCTGCACAGGTTCTTCTTCAGGTGCCGGAAAGCGTCTTCGGCGTCCTCCATCCTCACATAGGGCCGGTGTTCTTCTGTCAGGCGGGTGAGGTGTTTGGCGACGTTAGAGAAGCCCTTTATGAAGCGTCGGTAATAACTGCTCAGCCCCAGGAAACTGCGCTACTGTTTCTTATTCTTTGGGCGAGGCCAACCTTTCACATCCAGTGTCTTCTACGGGTCTGTCGCCACTCCGGTTTCTGAGAATATGTGGCCCCAGCAGTTCACTTCATTGCGGAAGATCTGGCACTTTTTTGCGTTCAGCTTCAAGTTGGTCTCCTGCAATCTCTATAGCACCTTACTTAGATTCTTGAGATGTTCTTCAAAAGTTTTACCGACGATGATGATGTCGTACAGGTATGGCAGGCAGGCGTCGTAAGTCAGTCCTCTCATCACTGACTCCATGAGGCGTTGGAAGGTAGCTGGTGCGTTACAGAGGCCAAAGGGCATAACTGTGAACTTCCAGAGCCATTGGCCTGTCGAGAACGCGGTCTTCTCTTTGTCTCTCGGATATAGAGCTACCTGCCAGTAGCACGACTTCAGGTCCAGGGTCGAGAACTACTGCGCACCAGCTAGCGTGTACAGGGTGTCGTCAATCCGGGGTAAGGGGAAGCAGTCCTTCCGGGTGAAAGCGTTCAGCTTCTTCTAGTCCACGCAGAAGCGTAGCTCGCCGTTCTTCTTCGTCACCAAGACTACAGGGGAACACCAAGCGCTGTCAGACTCTTCAATCACCCCCTGGATCTCATGTCCCCCATCATGTCTCGTACCGCCCCTTGCTTCGTCAGCGGAACGCGTCTATGCTGTTGACGAATAGGCCGGGCATCCCCGGTGTCGATACGGTGAAGCACTTTGTCCTTGCCGCCGTAGTCACTATCGCCTTGGCTGAAGACGCGCTGGTATCGCCTCAGTAGTTGTCGAAATTTCTCCAGTTCTTCTGCGGTCAGGTGGTCGTCCGCGCTCTCCATTAAGCCTTTTGGCCGGGGCCCGAGGTGTTGCGTCGTCACCGGTTCCTGTGTCTTGTCAATTGTTGTTACGTTCACCACGGGCTCGCAAGTTCCCAAATCCGTCCCGTCCTGGACGTCGTGATCGGTGTCTGTTGGATTTAGCAGTCTCACTGGCAGCTCCCCTCGGCACAGCAGCAATGCCCTGGCTACACACAGTCCGCGTACAGGCTTCTTCTGGTCCAGTATCATGTTGCTGGTTCTCTGGCCTTCCATTCGCGCAGTCACCACCACCTCGCTCCTCGCGGGGACAACCACGGCTTCGTTCAAGACGACCCTGCAGATTCCAAGATGCTCTTCGGGTTGACGGAATATAACCTCTTCTCCATTGAGCCGCAATACCTTCCTGAATACGTCGACCGTCACCTCGTTCCTCCTGAGGGCATCCAGTCCAAGAATCACCTCCTCGGCCACCTTCGCGACAACATCCACAGACGGACGGCACTGCGTCCCAAGGTCAGCTTCAGCAGGGTCTCCTTCTCCACAGGCAAGGTGTCGCCCGATGCCGTCACAAGCTTGTTTGGTCGGCTCGGCGTCCTCGTCGGCAAACCTTTCGCCACGTCAGGTCTGATGATGGTCACGGCCACCCCGGTGTCCACCAGCACGCGGCATGGCTTTCCTCCTACCCAGCCGTCCGCGATGAGGCTGTCATCCATCCGCCGGCTGACGGCGCGCAACAACACTCGAGGGGACGGTGGTGCTGGCGCCGACGTGCCTCTCTCCACGACGGCCCTTACTCGTTTTCCAGCTACTCTTCCTGGTGTGGGCAGTCTCTCTGCAGCTGCACGGGCTGTCCACACCCCCAACACAGGCCACTAGGTGTTTGCCGGCAACCCTTGGCTGGTCTTCTCTCTCCGGCGTAGCGCACACTCCTCGTTCTCGACAAAGGGATAGCTGATACCTTGGCCATCTCCATCCTTAATGCTGCCGTTAGCGCCTCGTGGAATTTTTTATAATCGCCTAGCATTAGGCGCTGACGAATCACCGAGTCTCGTACCCCGTCAACGAATATGTGGGCAGCTTCCCGGGATTCGAACTCTGGTGGGAGGTCGACTAAGTCCTTGCTAGCCAGTTGTTCAACTGCCAGGGCGAACTCCTGCAGCGTCTCCCCTGGCTGCTGTGACCTTGCCTTTAGCTGGCTGAGGTACGCTGCGGCTAAGCGGTGGTTTCCGAAACGATTCTCCAGGGCCTCCCAGATGTCCTTGGGTGCCGCCGTTGTCTCCACCATGTATAGGACTTCCGCGGCCCGTCCCTGGGGGCTGGCTATTAACTGTGTGGCCTCCTAATCTCGTGACCATATGTTGTGCTTGGCCACTGCGTCGAATTGGCGGCGGAAGCCCTCAAACTTTGACGCGCCGTCATATTCAGGAGCTTTGACGCGTGCAGATGTTGTGTCGCGTCCCGGTGCGTCGACCTTTAAATCTTTTAACCTCCTGCTGACGACGTCCTCCACCATGGCGTTTAGGGAATTTACGTTGCTGTCAGCCTCTCCCTCCGCGGCTTGCCAAATCTTCGACGCGCTCGTCCACTTGACCCATCCGCTTGCCGAGCTCTCTGACCTCATCTCTCACGCCGGTCAGCTGCTCTTCGAACTTCACGGCAATGGCCTCGTTTGCCGCTTTCATCTCCGAGGTCAATTCGGTCATCTTCGCGGTCAGCCTGCTGTTTGTGGCTTGCATTTTCGCGGCCAGGCTGTTATTTGCAGCTTGAATCTTCGCTGTTAATTCGCTCATCTTTTCCAAAAGTTCTTCCAATGCTGTTTCCATGGCCGTTATCCCACTTCCTGACGCCAGTTGTGACTTAGTGGGTTCGTAAAATTAAAAAGTTCAATTACACCCTCAAAAATGTTCTTTATTTCCACCTTATTCCAATGTCACAATTACAATTTCGTAATGTACACAATTACAACTAAGCCAGTTCGTCTTTCCACGTACACTCGGCGCGCCTTACACTACTGCTCGCCGCGACTCACTCAACTCAACTGACTCCGTTCGCCTCTCCCGTATTGATCCGCGGCCCGAAGTTTCTCGAGATTTCGTTTTATGGAGGGGGAAAACATTCTCGATGCTTCGCCCACCTTCGGGCGGCAGGAGGAGGGCGAAACGAAGACTCAGCTACCCCTGCGGTTTCCCATCCCTCCAACGGCCTTCAGTTATTGATCGGCATCGTGAGTTTTCCTCTTCGGTAACAATATATAGGTTTTGTGTATTTGAATAACTACAAGAATTGGATCGTTTCTTATATGACATGACCCAAAGAGATTTGACATTCTTGGGACATTCGGAATGTGACACGATGCAATTAGCCATGGCATAGATTCCAGGAATAAGAGTAAACAGTTGCAGGTAGATTTGGTGTACTTTAACAACAAAGGGTGAGGTTTGAATGATTAGAATTCTAGTGACTATATATGAGCGTAGGAACGTTTTATGCTTAATTTATATCCCAGAAAAGCGTGCAGTTGATGGGATAAACTTAGCTACTGTCCACCTAAATCAATGATTTATCTTAGGTCCCAGTGCAGCACTTTAAAATAGCTGGTGCATCAAAATAAACTTCAGTCGGAGTAATCCGGAGTCAGACATACTTCTCGATGAATAACTACATTTAAAAGACCTATTGCCTTTTTCCATTCTATTTCTAAAAAGCTTGTAAACTAAATCTTTGGACTAAACACACATTTGGCAAAGGCGCTCTTTCTTGGTACATAGATAGCGAAGTTACATATCACAAGTAAGGTTGGCCAAGCCGCAGTGTGATGTGCAAACCTTTTTCGATGTCACCGCATTACAGGAATCATTTTAACTTTAATAGTGGTTGATAGAGTCGACATGAAAAATTCAATGCCACAGCCGGGATTTGAACCACGGATTTACTGGTTTCCATTGAGTCGCCCGTACCCATTGAGCTACCATGGGCAATTTGCAGTCATTACATTAAATTTTACAATTGACTCATTCATTTCCTCGGTAAACCACTACGGGCTCTCCCATCCGAGATACACCGTTTGTGTCATGACGGCAAATTGGCCATGCTAGCTCAATGGGTGAGAGCGACTGGAATAGATCCTTGGTTCAAAATCAGCCGTGGCATTGCATTTTTCATTTCGACTCTATCAATCCAATACCTTAGCCTGTATACGCTAGTGTGAAGAAATGAATGATGTTTATTAATTAACTAAAAAAAATAAGCGTTAGATGATTAACGCTGGAACTGAAGTACTTACAATAGATAGTTGAGACAAACGGTGTATCTCGGATACGAGAGCTCCTAGTGGTTTACCCGGCAAATATATGAGTCAATTGGAGAATTGAATGTCGTGACGGTAAATTGGCCATGGTAGCTGAATGGGTAAGAGCGAGTAGACGTATACCAGTAGATCCGCGGTTCAAATCCCGGCCGTGGTATTGAATTCTTCGACTCTATCAATCCAATAACTTAACTTAGGCTGGATACAGCTAGTGTGAAGAAATGAATAATTTCCAGGAATTTATTTACTAGTTGTGTTTGCATCTCTAAACAGTTCTTATAAGTGTTTTATATTCAGTGTTTGAGAATTAAAGATATCTGAAAATGAGAGAGAGAAAGAGAGAGAGATAGAGAGATAGAGAGAGAGACGAATGCACTTGATAAAACGAATAAATAAATGTTCTTACATAAATATTTATTGATACACTTCGGATAAGGACAGAAAAGCAACAAATTTGTAACATTCAGGGACAAAAAGTTATACTCACTCAAGGCCTCAGTGATAAAAATAATGTAGAATGTCTATTTTTGTATAACAGTTTCAGAAAATGTAATTAAAATATATAAATAAATTGTATAAACGTTTCATACATAAGACCAAAAATAAATTATCGAGGTTTATAACATTTTTAATAAATAGCATTATAAAAGGTCTGCAATGATAATAGTTAAATACTAAACACATGAATATATAATAGCGGACAGAAGAAGGCCAACTCTGTTTGGGTCAGATATTCAGCTCCTGTTGTAACTTCGCTGTGGTCAAACGAGCTACTTAAAAAGAAAATGTAAATAATAAGAAAACTGTATCAACGGCTGCTCAGAGTATACTTAAATTAAAATGATCTTAACTGTTCGGTATGTAAATTATTACACCACGAAAACTGGATAAAGTTTAGCTTTTTCTGTTATATGTAAGCGTGCTTCTGATAGACGCTATTTTTATTTCATTTCTCACGTGTTTCCGGTGATCGCAATGGCTGCTTCCACATTACACGGATGGCGTAAGTTTTGCTGGACTTCATTTCTTTGGTTGCTCACATCTCTATCGCACATCGAATAGCACTAAGCAGTACATTCATCGGACTGAAAATTTACAGTAATAGTGTTCGTGTGTGATTATGAAGAATATTCGCATGTGAAAGAAGTTATTACTTAGTGGGATTCCGCACACTCCACAATGACAAGAGAAGGAAATTAGTATCAGCTATGATGTATTTGAAGCGGCGGCAAAATTCTTGTTACTCACGACTGAAACTGGTGCAACCCCCTTTTCATTAATTAATGTAACGTATAATTATCTGAATTTAACTTTTTACACAAAAGTCATGCAGAATTTCAAATATATACTTAAATCACTGTTGTGACAAAAGACTATCTGTTTCCATGGTACATCAATAAACGTGGCAATTTACTAGAATCTTCCAAGCTGTTCTTTTGACACGTACTAACTATGGACTCTTGGCTAGGGAAAGAAGAAAGTGTAAATACTTCAACTTGTTTGGTCTCCATCCTGAATGCACGATGTAGTATCAGTGCTGTATCAATAGAAAAGCGTCCAACAGCTGTTCGATCCAGAGAACTTCCAGAATCCACTTCCTTTGATCGTTATCCTGTTACACTGGTGCAATCGAGTGCATTGCTTCCTTGTGGTTTGTTGCAGTTGGTGCAATGGCTCAGCAGCAAGAGCACATAACACTGACCTCTACGCCCAGCAGAGTATGTAGTCTTTTGGAGCAGTTGAATATAAATTTGGGAAAGTGAAGAAAAGAACATGACAAAATTTCTCTGTCCAAATGTTGCATTGCTTGAACCGTAAAGAAAATATTGTTCCAGATCGTTGGTTTTCTTCGACACAATTTTTATGTAAAGTAGCCTTGAAATCATTTTAAATATCAATAAATCTCAAACGTCATGACAAAATACCAAAAAGTTGTTCTTTTATTTTCAAACACACGTTTACAGGTGCGGCGAGAGGTTCATGACCTTCGTTAAGCTATTCAGTTATTTAGCAATTATAGCAAAAAATAGCCTATCACTGAACTTTCAGAACACTCAGGTTATATAGTAATACATATATTTACACTCTTTAGTATTTCTTTATTAGTTGTTTTGCTGTATATAACATAAATGGCTTCAGATTAGATCAGCTTAGCGGGTAGAGGTTAGAAGGCTATGTTGTTAGTCATTATCCTTATCAGTTAACGCAAATAACAAGCCACAGAACAAATACTAATAACATCCAACACCATTAACACTATTGCGACTAGACCCTCGGCATGGGGTTGTAAAGAAGGGGAAGTTATAAGGTATCAATGCAACGCACACCAAGCAGCGAGCTCTGTATTTTAAGGTAAGCACTAGAGTATTGCATAACGCATTCGCTGAAGGCACCAGCGACAACCTGAAGCTCTTTACGTTTCTGTGGAAATAATTAAAGTCAGTTTACAACCAACGAATGCATGTACGAGTATCTGACGTTTGCTCTAAAGCTGGTGCCTCCAGAAGTAAATAATAATGGCATTAAAGCATAAGGTATAGTTCTGAAACATGAACCCCAATAGCAATATAAGTAGCTTACAGCACAGCAGATTTAGCATACCCAGATCAGTCACAGACATGTTTCGTATGTGGAGATAAAGCTAATATGAAAAAGAACTTCAACAATAATATTGCCGTAACTTTCATAAAAACGCTAAGTGATGTACTAATATGAAACAAAAATATCCAAATGTATGATGCCATAGAAAGCGATACAAAGGGAGGCAAATGTGAACAACAACTTGAAACCATGTCAATATGGAAACAAACATATAAGCTCTATACACAACATAACTATAGGCAATAAAATGTCAATTGTGAGTGAATGCTTTAGCATTAGCTTTACTACTGTTGAGGATATTCACTTAGAAGTCTTGGCTTGCTATTCTGGGGATGAAATAACTATAGCATACATTGATTGTACTAAGAGAAGTTCTCTTGAGTAGGAAGCGCGAAGGGAGAAGTCTTCCACTTAGAGCCAGTTAAGCATCTACTAAAAGCTTCACCTCCGACTTTCCTTGAATTACAGCTTAAAAGTTTATATGTAAATTCTGTAGGTACATTAAACATTCAGTATACAAAAGTAACCATACCACACACCTCCATTGTAGTTGACGGGTACCTAACTATATTTGTAATAAACACAGCGAGCAAAAAACTACATCTAATTTTGGAGCAGCATTATAATGATATTACTATATATCAGTATATACATTTGCATCATGCATTTACTAACAAATTAACATATTAATTGAAACATTAGAAAACACACAGTTTATATCTAATATACATATTGTGACTTTGTGGATTCGTGAAATTAAAAGTCCTATTGCACAAACTCAAAATGTTCTTTATTTCCACCGACTTACAGTTGAACACTTGCCAATTACACAAAATTACGTTATGCACACAATTACGTTTCACCAGTTCGTCCGTTACAGTTCCACTGCACGCTCACAGTTACGCACACTCTTCCGATGCACGGACACAGTCTTCTCGTCCGTAAACTAGCACGGCGCTGCCTCGCTGCCTGCCAAGAACTAACACAATTCATTCACTGCGGCCCTTTTTATAGGAATATCGCCGTTTTCTCGTAATCTCTCGTTTCAGTGAATCACCGCGAAGGTTCCAGACGGCAGGCGAAGTGGGAAGAGGCAGCCAGCGACAAGTGACATTTCCCTAATCATCCCCTCAGTTAGTGACTGAGATAAATGAGTGGGTGTGGCCCGGATGACTCTGGTCCCTTCTCAGCTGTCGTTGGTCGGGCTTTCCGATAATTGTGTGACACTGCTCCCTCCTAAAAGGTGGTCGTCCCGAACAGCACCATCGTAGCGGTCTAGACGATTAAGGTGTACCACCAACATCTTTCCTCGGGGCAGCTTCTGAATGCGGTAGAACACGTCATTTATCATCTTCACCACCCGGTACGGCCCTTGCCATGGCTGCTGGAGCTTCGGGCAGTGTCCCTTGGTCCGCGTAGGACGGTAAAACCAGACCAGGTCACATTGCTGGAAACTTTGTCTGTTGGCTTGCCTGTCATATCTGGCCTTCATGCGGTCGCTCGCCTTCTGGAAGTTCTGGCGAGCCATCTCGTGCATGTCGTGGAGGTGGTCCACCAGGTTCTCCACATTAGGTTGGACTCAAAGTTGGTACACTGGTCACTGTATAGCTCTAACGGCACCCCAAATAGACAGAACATTGCTCCACGAGGCAGTCTGTGATTGTCTTTGCCTCTTGGTTTGGAATGGCATACACTTCCGACCACTTAGTGAAGTAGACCACGGCCGCCATTAGGTACTTGTTGCCTCGCTCGGAAACTGGGAACGGTCCAGCAATGTCAACGGCGATCCGTTCGAATGGCGCTCCGACGTTGTACTGCTGCATGCGACCCCGGCTCCTAGTCTGTGGGCCACGACTCGCCGCGCACACGTGACACTGACGGCACCATCTCTCAGTATCTGCTCGTAGTAGCGCCAGTAGTAGCGCTGCCGTAGTTTGTCAATCGTTCGGTTCGCTCCCAGGTGTCCACCCGAAATACCGGCGTGCACTTCCTCCAAGATTTCCGGGACCTTACTGCGGGGAAGTACCAAATGTTCTCTCTGCGTCTTCCCATCGGGTGACTCCCATATCCGGAACAGCACGCCCTCTCTGGTCTTCAAAGAGTCCCATTGGGCCCAGAAAGACTTGTAGGTGGCGCTCTTCGGTGCGATGACCTCCAAGGTTGGTCTCTTCCCTGCCTCCACTTCCCTCAAGAGTGGCCCCAAGTCTGCGTCCGCCAGCTGCTCACTCCTCAGGCCTGCGCTATCCCAGCCAACCGCAGGCACTGCTACAACTACTCGGACTGCTGCGGCATGCTCCTTCTCTTCCACTATTGTGCACTGGCCACACTCTTCTGGACAGGGTCTTCGGGACATGGCGTCTGCTTTACCGTGGCTCTTCCCTCTACGATGTTCCGAAGTGAAGTCGTACTCCTGCAGCCTCTGGACCCAACGTGCTGTCTGGCCTTCCAGGTTCTTAAAGCTCAATAGCCAGGTTAGGGCGGAATGGTCAGCCCTCAGGTGGAATGGCTGACCGTACAGGTACTTGTGGAAGTGCTCCAAGGTCTTTACTACCGCCAATAATTCTCGTCGGGTGACGCAGTAGTTCTTCTCTACTTTGGACAGCGTATTGCTGTAGTAGGCCAACAACAGCTCATAGCCGTCCTGGATTGCGATAGAACACCTCCAATCCAATGGTCGCTGGCGTCGCTGTCCACAATGAAGGCGCCACCCAGTTGTGGGAAACCCGAAATTGGAGCACAGCACAGGCTGTCCTTTAGGTGCTGGAAAGCGTCTTCGGCGTCCTCCGTCCACACATAAGGCCAGTGTTTCTCTGTCAGGCGGGTGAGGGGTTTTGCGATTTTGGAGAACCCCTTTAATAAGCGGCGGTAATAACTGCACAGCACCAGGAATTCCCAGGGGGGGGAATTTATTTTATACAATGTGATTGAAATCAAACTTATGAATTTGACCTTATTATTGTGACTTCGTGGGTTCGTACAATTAAAAGTCTAAATTGCCGAGATTCTAAATGCTCTTTATTTCCGTAGGAATACACTGCTCAATAGTCACGTAACAACATTACATCGCATATCGCAATCTACAGCACCAAGGTCGATGACAATAAAAACATTAGCTTTCGTTAGAATACTTCACAGCTGACTCTCGTTTTACAACACTCTTGTTACATAACTACTCGGTTTCAACTTGTCACTTCCTTAAATATCTCATTCATAATTGGAGAGATTTCCAGAACAATAAAGAACCCGAAATAATCCAGATGTTACCAGAAATTTGCATTTATCTCAGTTTGTTTCGGTAAGGCTTTTCTCTAAATTATCTTCATTTGCGTTCTGTTTGTGAGCACTAGCCGCGCTATCGTTAACTGCTTATGCAAGCCCTTTATCACCATGAAATACTATCCGCCGTCTGTTATCTCCCCCAAACCTTCATGCCCGTTACCACGACATTATTATTATTTATATTTTTTCATTCACATGAATCATAATTAAACTAACGAGAGATGGTGTTTCATTATAAAGAGCAATAAAACAACTAATAATAATACTAATAATAATGATGATGATGATGATGATGATAATACTAATAATAATAATAATAATAATAATAATAATAATAATAATAATAATAATAATAATAATAATAATAATAATAATAATAATAATAATAATAATAATAATAATAATAATAATAATAATAATAATAATAATAATAATAATAATAATAATAATAATAATAATAATAATAATAATAATAATAATAATAATAATAATAATAATAATAATAATAATAATAATAATAATAATAATAATAATAATAATAATAATTAATAATAATAATAATAATAATAATAATAATAATAATAATAAAAATAATAATAATAATAATAATAATAATAATAATAATAATAATAATAATAATAATAATAATAATAATAATAATAATAATAATAATAATAATAATAATAATAATAATAATAATAATAATAATAATAATAATAATAATAATAATAATAATAATAATAATAATAATAATAATAATAATAATAATAATAATAATAATAATAATAATAATAATAATAATAATAATAATAATAATAATAATAATAATAATAATAATAACAGTAACAATATTAGTAATATATAGGGTTATATACTCTTAATCTTCTATAACTTAACACTGTGATGCATTTAAATCATGTATTTGTACTATGGCAGTGGTTTACTTCTACAACTTGATCACTTTCTAAAAATTCTGTGTGTGTGTGTGTGTGTGTGTGTGTGTGTGTGTGTGTGTGTGTGTGTGTGTGTGTGTGAGTGGGTGTAATTTACGTCCTCCAACGTTACGTCTTATCTGACGATGAATGAAACGGGTGAAATGATACTCAAATGAGCTAAGGTTCCACAGAGCATATAGTTGCACATCATTCGTCTTTTAGGATAAGAGAAATCCCGAAAAAATCTTCTCAGGTAAACCCACCCTGTCCGAGATTCGAGAAACATTGTTTTACCATATAGTATCTATAATTACAGAAATTATTTAATACCAAAAAGGTTTCCTTTATTGTCATGCATAGATTTCTTTATTTAACCAAAGCACTACAAGAATTGATAATTATTTTGAAAATGAATTGATTATTGAAACAAGAAGCTCGAGCTTGATGATTTGCATTCGATAATAGCGACAATGACAGTGAGACATCTTTCAGTGACGGAACATCACTGACCATGTATCTAACATTACGCCTTGTCAGTTGTGTAAATCATATTTTTAGAAGTTTCTCCCGTTCTACAGATTGATTACACTAGAACATTACTAAATACAAAAGAGAAGGACCTTATAGCAATAGATAAGACTTCACATCGCTATTTCAGGTCTGACGGACTACTGAAGTAGTAGGAAATTTTGGTAAAGATTTCTGTGACGAAATATTTCCAGAACACTCATTTAGTCTGCTTTAGGCCACATCAACATTAACATTTTTAGCGGTTTTTATAATAAATTTAATTATTAACGGAACATGGAGAAAAGATAAATGGGCGTGTATGTGTGATGTATAAAAGCCAAATAAACCTAGTGGCAGCTGTACACGAGTTAACACTATCGCCTATAGGCAATATTATCTTACAGAAGTGCCTTTGGAATGACTTCGACAGTTACATTTCGCAGAGAAAAAGGTTATTACGGAGGTATTAGCTGCCGCAGAAGGTGCTATGTTTTGTATATACTTATAATATTGTTACTTTGTGGGTTCGTAAAACTAAAAAATTCAATTACACCACTCAAAAATGTTCTTTATTTCCATCTTATTCCAATGCCACAATTACAATTTCGTAATGTACACAATTACAACTAAGCCAGTTCGTCTTTCCACGTACACTCGGCGCGCCTTACACTACTGCTCGCCACGACACACTCAGCTCAACTGACTGCTGTCGCCTCTGCCGTATTGATCCGCGGCCCGAAGTTTCTCGAGATTTCCTTTTATGGAGGGGGAAAGCATTCTCGATGCTTCGCCCTCCTTCGGGCGGCAGGATGAGGGGGAAACGAAGACTCAGCAACCCCTGCTGTCTCCCCTCCCTCCACCGGCCTTCATTTATTGATCGGCATCGTGAGTTTGCCGCTTGGGTAACACTGCTCCCTCCTCAAGGCTGGTCGTCCCGAACTGCACCATCGTAGCGGGCCAGCTGATCCAGGTGTACCACGAACATCTTTCCTCGGGGCACGTTCTGGATGCGGTAGACCACGTCGTTAATCCTCTTCACCACACGATACGGTCCTTGCCATGGCTACTGCAGCTTCGCGCAGCGTCATTTGGTCCGGGTAGGGTGGTTCATCCAGACCAGGTCACGTTGCTGGAACCCTTGGCTGTTTTCATGCGGTCGCTCGCCTTCTGGATGTTCTGGCGAGCCATCTCGTGCATGTCGTGGAGGTGGTCCACTAAGTTCTCCACATCCTCGGTTGCTGGCTGTTTCACCCCCGGAGGGCTTCCAAAAGCCAGGTCACAGGGGAGGTGTAACTCTCGGCTTAACATTAAGCTGGCTGAAGTGCTCCCCGTGGTGTCCTGTGTTGACGAGCGGTAGGCCAGAAAGAACAGTGGCACCTTGACGTCACAATCCCGCTAATGGCTGGCCATGACCTTCCTCAAGTGTTCCTCTAAGGTTTGATGTACCTTTGACCATGCCATCCGACTGGGGATGTAGAGGTGTTGTGCGGGTCTTGTTAACCCCAAGTCTCTTTAGTGCGTCCTTCATCAGGTTGGACTCAAAATTGGTACCTTGGTCACTGTGCAGCTCTAATGGTGCCCCAAATCGGCAAAACACTTGCTTCACGAGGCAGTCCGTGATTGTCCTTGCCTTTTGGTTGGGGATGGCATACACCTCCGGCCACATAGTCCACGTAGTCCACGAACACCATCAGGTACTTGTTGCCTCGGTTGGATATTGGGAACGGTCCAGCAATGTCAACGGCGATCCGTTCGAATGTCGCTCCGACGTTGTACTGTTGCATGCGACCCCGGCTCCTAGTTTGGGGGCCTCGAATCGCCGCGCACACGTGACACTGACGGCACCATCTCTCAGGGTTTGCTCGGAGCCTCAGCCAGTAGTAACGCTGCCGTAGTTTGTCAATCGTCCGGTTCGCTCCCAGGTGTCCTCCTGAAGTACCGGCGTGCACTACTTCCAAGGCTTCCGGGCCTTACTCCGGGGAGTACCAACTGTTCTCTCTGCGTCATCCTATCGGGTGATTCCCATACCCAATACAGAACGCCCTCTCTGGTGCTCAACGAGTACCATTGGACCCAGCAAGACTTGTAGGTGGCGCTCCTCAGTGCGATGTCCTCCCAGATTGGTCTCGTCCCTGCCTCCACTTTTCTAAACAGTGGCCCCAAGTTTCCGTCCGCCAGCTGCTCCCTCCTCAGGCCTGCACTATCCCAGCTACAGCAGGCACTGCCGTGACTACTCGAACTGCTGCGACACACTCCTTCTCCTCCACTCAGGTGCATTTGCTGCACTCTTCTGGACATGGTCTTCGGGACATAGCGTCCGCGTTACCGTGGCTCTTCCCTCTGCGATGTCCCGAGGTGAAGTCGTACTCCTGCAGCCTCTGAACCGAACGTGCTCTCTGGCCTTCCAGGTTTTTAAAGCCCAATAGCCAGGATAGAGCGGAATGGTCAGTCCTCAGGTGGAATGGCTGACCGTACAGGTACTTGTGGAAGTGCCCCAAGGTCTTTACTACCGCCAATAATTCTCGTCCGGTGACCCAGTAGTTCTTCCCTACCTTGGATAGCGTCTTGCTGCAATAGGCTATCAACAGCTCATGGCCGTCCTGGATTGCGATAGAACACCTCCAAACCAATGGTCGCTGGCGTCGCTGTCCACCATGAAGGCGCCACCCAGTTGTGGGAAACCAAAAATTGGAGCACTGCACAGGCTCTTCTTTAGGTGTTGGAAAGCGTTTTCGGCGTCCTCCGTCCACACACAAGGCCGGTGTTTCTCTGTCAGGCGGGTGAGGGGTTTTGCGATGTGTGAGAACCCCTTTATGAAGCGGCGGTAATAACTGCACAGCCCCAGGAAACTGCGCAATAATTTCTTATCCTTTGGGCGAGACCAATCTCTCACAGCCTGTGTCTTCTCCGGGTCTGAGGCCACTCCGGTTCCTGAGACTATGTGGCCTTAGTAGTTCACTTCCTTTAGGAAGAGCTGGTACTTCTTCGCCGTCAGCTTCAAGTTGGTCGCCTGCAGTCTCTGTAGCACCTTAATCAGATTCTCGAGGTGTCCTTCAAAAGTCTTCCCGACGATGATGATGGCGTCCAGGTATAGCAGGCAGGCATCGTAAGTCAGCCCACTCTCCAATGAATCCATGAGGCGTTGGAAGGTAGCTGGTGCGTTGCAGAGGCCAAAAGGCATAACCGTGAACTGCCAGAGCCCTTGGCTTGTCGAGAACGCGGTCTTCTCGTTGTCTCTCGGATATAGAGCTACCTGCCAGTAGCACGACTTCAGGTCCAGGGTCAAACACCACTGCGCACCAGCTAGCTTGTCCAGGGAGTCGTCAATCCGGAGTAAGCAGAAGCAGTCCTTCCGGGTGAGAGCGTTCAGCTTCCTGCAGTTCACGCAGAAGCGTAGCTCGCCGTTCTTCTTCGCCACCAAGACTACAGGGGAACACCAAGCGCTGTCAGACTCTTCAATCACCCCCCTGGATCTCATGTCCCCCAGCATGTCTCGTACCGCCCCTTGCTTCGCCAGCGGAACGCGTCTATGTTGTTGACGAATAGGCCGGGCATCGTCGGTGTCGATGCGGTGAAGTACTTTGTCCGTGCGGCCGTAGTCACTATCGCCTTGGCTGAAGACGCGCTGGTATTGCCTCAGCAGTTGTCGAACTTTCTCCAGTTGTTCTGCGGTCAGGTGTTCGGCCGCCCTCTCCAGTAAGCCTTCTTGCCGGGGCCCGAGGTGTTGCGTCGGCACCGGTTCCTGTGTCTTGTCGATTGCTGTTACGTTCACCACGGGCTCGCACGTTCCCAAATCCGTCCCGTGCTGGACGTCGTGATCGGTGTCTGTTGGATTTAGCAGTCTCACTGGCAGCTCCCCTTGGCACAGCAGCAATGCCCTTGCTACACTCAGTCCGCGTACAGGCTTCTTCTGGTCCAGTATCACGTTGCTGGCTCTCTGGCCTTCCAGTATCGCGCCGTCACCACCACCTCGCTCCTGGTGGGGACAACCACGTCTTCGTTCAAGACAACCCTGCAGATTCCAAGATGCTCTTCGGGTTGACGGAGTATAACCTTTTCTCTGTTGAGCCACAGTACCTTCCTCAAGACGTCGACCGTCGCCTCGTTGCTCCTGTGGGCACCCAGTTCCAGAATCACCTCCTCAGCCACCTTCGCGACGAACATCCACAGACGAACGGCACTCCGTCCCAAGTTCAGCTCCAGCAGGGCCTCCTTCTCCACAGGCAAGGTGTCGCCCGATGCCGTCACAAGCTGGTATGGTTGGCTCGGCGTCCTCGTCGGCAAAACCTTCGCCCCGTCAGGTCTGATGGTGGTCACGGCCACCCCGGTGTCCACCAGCACGCGGCACGGCTTTCCTCTTACCCAGCCGTCCGCGATGAGGCTGTCATCCATCCGCCGGCTGACAGTTCGCAGCGTCACTCGAGGGGACGGTGGTGAATGCATCGTGTTACCCCTTTCCACGATGGCCTTTACTCGTTTTCCGGCTGCACTTCCTGCTGTGGCCATCTCTCTGCATGTGCCCGGGTTGTCCACACCCCAAACACAGGCCACTAGGTGGTCGCCGGCGTCCCTCGGCTGGTCTTCTGTCTCCGGCGTAGCGCACACTCCTCGTTCTCGACGACGGAATAGCTGATACCTTAGCCCCCTCCATACTTAATGCTGTCGTTAGCGCCTCGTAATTTGTTTTATAATCGCCGAGCATTAGGCGCTGACGAATCTCCTTGTCTCGTACCCCGTCAACGAATGTGTAGGCAACTTCCCGGGATACGAACTATGGTTGGAGGTCGACTAGGGCCTTGCTAGCCAGTTGTTAAACTGCCAGGGCAAACTCCTGCAGCGTCTCCCCTGGCTGCTGTGACCTTGCCTTTAGCTGGCTGCGGTACGCTGCGGCTAAGCGGTGGTTTCCGAAACGATTCTCCAGGGCCTCCCAGATGTCCTTGGACGCCACCGTTGCCTGCACTGCGTTTAGGACATCCGCGGCCCGTCCCTGGAGGCTGGCTATTAACTGTGTGGCCTTCTCCTCTGCTGACCATTTGGTGTGCTTGGCCACTGCGTCGAATTGGCGGCGGAAAACCTCAAACGTTGACGCGCCGTCATATTTAGGAGCTTAGACGCGTGCAGATGTTGTCTCGCGTTCCGCTGCGTTGACCTTTAAATCCTTTAACCTCCTGCCGACGACGCCCTCCACCATGGCGTTCAGGGACATTGCGTTGCTGTCAACCTTTCCCTCCAGCTCGTCAACGCGGCTTGCCAAATCTTCGACGCGCTCGTCCACTTGACCCATCCGCCTGCGGAGCTCTGTGACGTCATCTCTCACGCCGGTCAGCTGCTCCTCGAACTTGACGGCAAGGGCTTCGTTTGCCGCTTACATCTCCGTGGTCAATTCGGTCATATTCGCGGTCAGGCTGCTGTTTGTGGTTTCCATCTTCGCGGACAGGCTGTTATTTGCCGCTTCCGTCTTCGCTGTTAATTCGCTCAGCTTTTCCTAAAGCTTTTCCAATACCGATTCCATGGCCGTTATCCCACTTCCTGACGCCAGTTGTGACCTTGTGGGTTCGTAAAATTAAAAAGTTCAATTACACCCTCAAAAAGGTTCTTTATTTCCACCTTATTCCAATGTCACAATTACAATTTCGAAATGTACACAATTACAACTAAGCCAGTTCGTCTTTCAACATACACTCGGCGCGCCTTACACTACTGCTCGCCACGACTTACTCAACTCAACTGACTCCTGTCGCCTTTCCCGTATTCATCCGCAGCGCGAAGTTTCTGGAGATTTCCTTTTATGGAGGGGGAAAACATTCTCGATGCTTCGCCCTCCTTCGTGCGGCATGAGGAGGGTTGAAACGAAGACTCAGCTAACCCTGCGGTCTCCCCTGCCTCCACCGGCCTTCATTTATTGATCGCCATAAAGATTTTGCCGCTTGAGTAATAATATATAGGTTTTGTGTATTTGAATAACTACAAGTAATGGATCGTTTCTTATATGACATAACCCAAAGAGATTTGTCTTTCTTGGGACATGCGGAATGTGACACGATGCAATTAGCCATGGTATAGATTTCAGGAATAAAAGTAAACAGTTACAGGTAGATTTGGTGTACTTTAACAACAAAGGGTGAGGTTTGAATGATTAGAATTCTAGCGACTATATGTAATGAGGGTAAGAAGGTTTTATGCTTAATTTATATCCCAGATAAGTGTGCAGTTTATGGGATAAGCTTAGCTACTGTCCACCTAAATCAATGATTTATCTTAGGTCCCAGTGCAGCACTTTGAAATAGCTGATGCATCAAAATGAACTTCAGTCGGGGTAATCCAGAGTCAGACATACTTCTCGATGAAAAGGTATATTTAAAAGACCTATTGCCTTTTTCCCTTCTATTTTTAATTAGTTTGTAAACTAAATATTTGGACTAAAGACACATTTGTCAAAGGCGATCCTTCTTGGTACATAGATGGGGAAATTACATATCACAAATAAGGTCGGCCAAGCCGCAGTGTAATGTGCAAACCTATTTCGAGGTCACCACATTACAGGAATTATTTTAACTTTAATAGTGGTTGATAGAGTCGACATGAAAAATTCAGTGCCACAACCGGGATTTGAACCACGGATTTACTGGTTTCCATCGAGTCGTCCGTACACATTGAGCTACCATGGGCAATTTGCAGTCATTATATTAAATTTTACAATTGACTCATACATTTCCCCCGTAAACCACTAGGGGCTCCCGCATCCGAGATACACCGTTTGTGTCATGACGGCCAATTGGCCATGCTAGCTCAGTGGGTAAGAGCGACTGAACGGAAACGAGGAAATCCGTGGTTCAAAATGAGCCGTGGCATTGGATTTTTCATTTCGACTCTATCAATCCAATACCTTAGCTTTATACGGCTAGCGTTAAGAAATGAATAACTTTCATCAATTAACTTAAATAATAGCAGTGAAATGATGAAGCCTGGGACTGAAGTACTTACAATATATAGTTGAGAAGACAAACGGCGTATCTCGGATACGAGAGCTCCTAGTGGTTAACCGGGGAAATATATGAGTCAATTGGAGAATTTAATCTCATGACGGTAAATTGTCCATGGTAGCTCAATGGGTAAGAGCGAGTAGACGTGTACCAGTAGATCCGTAGTTCGATTTCCGGTTGTGATATTGAATTCTTCATGTCGACTCTATCAATCTATTAACTTAACTTAGGCTGTATAACGATATCTGCAAAAAAGGGGAGAGAGAGGACCAAATGGACTTGATAAAAAGAATAAATGTTCTTACATAAATATTTATTGATACACTTCGGATAAGGCCAGAAAGGCAACAAATTTGTAACATTCAGGTACAAAAAATTATACTCACTCAAGAATTCAGTGAGAAAATAATGGAGAATGTATACATTTGTATAACAGTTTTAGGAAAAGTAATTAAAATATATAAATAAATTGTATAAAAGTTTCATACATAAGACCAAAAATAAATTATCGAGGTTTATAACATTTTTAATAAATAAAATTATAAAAGGTCTGCAATGATGATAGTTTATATACTAAACACATGAATATATAATAGCGGACAGAAGAAGGCCAACTCTGTTTGGGTCAGATATTCAGCTCCTGTTGTAACTTCGCTGTGGTCAAACGAGCTACTTAAAAAGAAAATGTAAATAATAAGAAAACTGTATCAACGGCTGCTCAGAGTATACTTAAATTAAAATGATTTTAACTGCTCAGTATGTAAATTATTACGCCACGAAAACTGGAAAAAGTTTATTTTTTTCTGTTATATATAAGCGTGCTTCTGATAGACGCTATTTTTATTTCATTTCTCACTTGTTTCCTGTGATCGCAATTGCTGCTTCCACAGTACACGGATGGCGTAAGTTTTGCTGGACTTCATTGCTTTGGTTGCTCACATCTGCATCGCACATCGAATAGCACTAAGCAGTACATTCGTCGGACTGAAAATTTACAGTAATAGTGTTCGTGTGTGATTATGAAGAATATTCGCATGTGAAAGAAGTTATTACTTAGTGGGATTCCGCAAACTCCACGATGACAAGAGAAGGAAATTAGTATCAGCTATGATGTATTTGAAGCGGCGGCAAAATTTTTGTTATTCACGACTGAAACTGGTGCAACCCCCTTTTCATTAATTAATGTAACGTATAATTATCTGAATTTAACATTTTACACAAAAGCCATGCAGAATTTCAAATATATACTTAAATCCCTGACGTGACAAAAGACAGTCTGTTTCCATGGTACATCAATAAACGTGGCAATATCCTGGAATCTTCCAAACTGTTCTTTAGACACGTACAAACTATGGACTCTTGGCTGAGGAAAGAAGAAAGTGTAAATACTTCAACTTGTTTGGTCTCCATCCTGAATGCACGATGTAGTATCAGTGCTGTATCAATGAAAAGGCGTCCAACAGCTGTTCGATCCAGAGAACTTCCAGAATCCACTTCCTTTGATCGTTATCCTGTTACACTGGTGCAATGGAGTGCATGGCCTCCTTGTGGTTTGCTGCAGCTGGTGCAATGGCTCATCAGCAAGAGCACATATCACTGGCCTCTACGCCCAGCAGAGTACGTAGTCTTTTTGGAGCTGTTGAATATAAAATTTGGGAAAGTGAAGAAAAGAACATGACAAAATTTCTCTCACTAAGTGTTGCATAGCCTGAACCGTAAAGAAAATATTGTTCCAGATCGTTGGTTTTCTTCGACACTATTTTCATGTAAAGTTGCCTTGAAATCATTTTAAATATCAATAAATCTCAAACGTTATGACAAAATACCAAAAAGTTGTTCTTTTATTTTCAAACACACGTTTACAGATGCGGCGAGAGGTTCATGACCTTCGTTAAGCTATTCAGTTATTTAGTAATTATAGCAAAAAATAGCCTATCACTGAACTTTCAGAACACTACAGGTTTTATAGTAATCCATATATTTACACTATTTAGTAGTTCTCTATTTGTTGTTTTACTGTATATAACATAAATGGCTTCAGATTAGATCAGCTTTGCGAGTAGAGGTTAGAAGGCTATGTTGTTAATCATTATCAGTTAACGAAAATAACAAGCCACAGAACAAATATTAATAACATCCAACACCATTAACACTATTACAAGTAGACCCCCGGCATGGGGTTGTAAAGAAGGCGAAGTTAGTAAGTATCACTGCAATGTACACCAAGGAGCGAGCACTGTATTTTAAGGTAAGCACCAGAGTATTGTATAACGCATTCGCTGAAGGCACCAGCGACAAGCTGAAGCTCTTTATGTTTCTGGGGAAATAATTAAATTCACATTAGAACCAACGAATGCATGTACAAGCATTTGACGTTTACTCTAAAGCTGGTGCTCCAGAAGTAAACAATAATGGCATTAAAGCATAAAGTATAGTTCTGAAATATGAACCCCAGTAGCAATATAAGTAGTTTACAGCACAGCCGCCTTAGCATACCCAGATCAGCCCCATACATGTTTCGTATGTGGAGATAAAGCTCACATGAAGCAGAACTTCAACAATAATATTGCAGTAGCTTTCATAAAAACGGTAAGTAATATACTAATATGAAACAAACTTTCCAAATGTATGATGCCATATAAAACGATGCATACGAAGGCAAATGTGAACAACAGCTTGAAACCATGTCAATATGGAAAAAAACATATAAGCTCCATACAAAACATAACTATAGGCAATAAAATATCAATTGTGAGTGAATCCTTTAGCATTAGCTTTTCTGCTGTTGAGGATAACCACTTAGAATTCTTGGCTTGCTATTCTGGGGATGAAATAGCTATAACATACATTGATTATGCTAAGAGAAGTTCTCTTAAGTAGGAAGCGCGAAAGGAGAGGTCTTCCACTTAGAGCCAGTTAAGCATCTACTAAAAGCATCACCTCCGACTTTCCTTGAATTACAGCTTAAAAGTTTATATGTAAATTCTGTAGGTACGTTAAACATTCAGTATACAAAAATAACCATACCACACACCTCCATTGTAGTTGACGGTTATCTAACTATATTTGTAATAAACACAGCAAGCAAAAAACTACAACTAATTTTTGGAGCAACATAATTATGATATTACTATATATCAGCATATACATTTGCATCATGTATTTACTAACATATCAACATACTAACTGCAACATTAGAAAACACACAGTTTATATCTGATACACACATATTGGATGAAGTGAAGCACTTCGAATACATTCATTGTTATTTGTCTGAATTGTTCAATGCTTTAAATACTTTTCTGGAAAGAGAAGGCACATTCAGTTATTTACCTTAGGTCATGCAAAGAGAATTGAATTTTAAAGGCTTCCCATGTTCTAGTTTTTAACAGATTTATATATCAATCAAAATCTGATTTGTTATTTATTTTCTTGCATAGACAAGAAAACTAGGAATAAGATAATGTTTATCTCCATTAATTGGAAAGTTATAGACGTGTAAGCGTTTGT
>CM060952.1:46740842-46765842 GCA_030765055.1 Mantis religiosa
ATCAATCCAATAACTTAACTTAGGCTGTATACAGCTATTGTGAAGAAATGAATAATTTCCATCAATTAATTTACTTACTAGTTGTGTTTGCTTCTCTAAAAAGCTCTTATAATTGTTTTATATTCAGTGTTTGAGATGTAACGAAATCTGAAAATGAGAGAGATAAATAGATGGATAGATAGGTAGATAGAGAGAGGGAGAGATAGAACCGAATGCACCTGATAGAAAGAATAAATAAATGTTCTTACATAAATATTTTTGATACACTTCGGATAAGGCCAGAAAAGCAACAAATTTGTAACATTCAGCTACAAAAAATTATACTCACTCAAGGATTCAGTGAGAAAAATAATGGAGAATGTATATTTTTGAATAACAGTTTTAGGAAGTGTAATTGAAATATATAAATAAATTGTATAAACGTTTCATACATAAGACCAAAAATAAATTGTCGAGGTTTATAAAATTTTTAATAAATAAAATTATAAAAGGTCTGCAATGATAATAGTTAAATACTAAACACATGAATATATAATAGCGGACAGAAGAAGGCCAACTCTGTTTGGGTCAGATATTCAACTCCTGTTGTAACTTCGCTGTGGTCAAGCGAGCTGCTAAAAAAGAACATGAAAATAATATGAAAACTGTATCAACGGCTGCTCAGAGTGTACTTAAATTAAAATGATTTTAACCGCTCAGTATGTAAATTATTACGCCACGAAAACTGAAAAAAGTTTATTTTTTTCCTGTTATATATAAGCGTGTTTCTGATAGACGCTATTTTTATTTAATTTCTCACTTGTTTCCGGTGATCGCAAATGCTGCTTCCACATTACACGAATGGCGTAAGTTTTGCTGGACTTCTCTGCTTTGGTTGCTTACATCTGCATCGCACATCGAATAGTACTAAGCAGTACATCCATCGGACTGAAAATTTACAGTAATAGTGTTCGTGTGCGATTATGAAGAATATTCGCATGTGAAAGAAGTTATTACTTAGTGGGATTCCGCACACTCCACGATGATAAGAGAAGGAAATTTGTATCAGCTATGATGTATTTGGAGCGGCGGCAAAATTCTTGTTATTCACGACTGAAACTGGTGCAACCTCCTTTTCATTAATTAATGTAACGTATAATTATCTGAATTTAACATTTTACACAAAAGTCATGCAGAATTTCAAATATATACTTAAATCCCTGAAGTGACAAAAGACTGTCTGTTTCCATGGTACATCAATAAACGTGGCAGTTTACTAGAATCTTCCAAGCTGTTCTTTAGACACGTACAGACTATGGACTCTTGGCTAAGGAAAGAAGAAAGTGTAAATACTTCAACTTGTTTGGTCTCCATCCTGAATGCACGATGTAGTATCAGTGCTGTATCAATGGAAAAGCGTCCAACAGCTGTTCGATCCAGAGAACTTCCAGAATCCACTTCCTTTGATCGTTATCCTGTTACACTGGTGCAATGGAGTGCATTGCCTCCTTGTGGTTTGCTGCAGCTGGTGCAATGTCTCAGCAGCAAGAGCACATAACACTGACCTCTACCTCCTGCAGAGTACGTAGTCTTTTTGGAGCAGTTGAATATAAAATTTGGGAAAGTGAAGAAAAGAACATGACAAAATTTCTCTGTCCAAATGTTGCATTGCTTGAACCCTAAAGAAAATATTGTTCCAGATCGTTGGTTTTCTTCGACACTATTTTCATGTAAAGTAGCCTTGAAATCATTTTAAATATCAATAAATCTCAAACGTTATGACAAAATACCAAAAAGTTGTTCTTTTATTTTCAAACACACGTTTACTGGTGCGACGAGAGGTTCATGACCTTCGTTAAACTATTCAGTTATTTAGTAATTATAGCAAAAAATAACCTATCACTGAACTTTCAGAACACTACAGGTTTTATAGTAATCCAGATGTTTACACTATTTAGTAGTTCTTTATTTGTTGTTTTGCTGTTTATAACATAAATGGCTTCAGATTAGATCAGCTTTGCGAGTGGAGGTTAGAAGGCTATGTTGTTAGTCATTAGCCTTATCAGTTAACGAAAATAACAAGCTACAGAACAAATACTTATAACATCCAACACCATAAACACTATTGCAACTAGACCCTGGGCATGGGGTTGTAAGGAAGGGGAAGTTGGTAGGTATCACTGCAAGGCACACCAAGGAGCGAGCTCTGCATTTTAAGGTAAGCACCAGAGTATTGTATAACGTATTTGCTGAACGCACCAGCGACAAGCTGAAGCTCTTTATGTTTCTGGGGAAATTATTAAATTCACATTACAACCAACGAATGTATGTACGAGTATTTGACGTTTACTCTAAAGCTGGTGCCTCCAGAAGTAAACAATAATTGCATTAAAGCATAAAGTATAGTTCTGAAATATGAACCCCAATAGCAATATAAGTAGCTTACAGCACAGCAGATTTAGCATACCCAGATCAGTTACAGACATGTTTCGTACGTGGAGATAAAGCTTACATGAAAGAGAACTTCTACAATAATATTGCAGTAACTTTCATAACAACGCTAAGATATACTAATATGAAACAAAAATATCCAAATGTATGATGCCATAGAAAACGATACAAAGGAAGGCAAATGTGAACAACAACTTGAAACCATGTCAATATGGAAACAAACATATAAGCTCTACACACAACATAGCTATAGGCAATAAAATATCAATTGTGAGTGAATCCTTTACCATTAGCTTTACTGCTTTTGAGGATAATCAATTAGAAGTCTTGGCTTGCTATTCTGGGGATGAACTAGCTATAACATACATTGATTATGCTAAGAGAAGTTCACTTGAGTAGGAAGCGCGAAAGGAGAAGTCTTCCACTTAGAGCCAGTTAAGCATCTACTAAAAGCATCACCTCCGACTTTCCTTGAATTACAGCTTAAAAGTTATATGTAAATTCTGTAGGTACATTAAACATTCAGTATACAAAAATAACCATACCACACACCTCCATTGTAGTTGACGGGTACCTAACTATATATGTAATAAACACAGTAAGCAAAAAGGCTATCACTAAATTTGGAGCAACATAATTAAGATATTACTATATATCAGTTTATTTTCTTTCACCGACAATAAAACTAGGAATAAGATAATGTTTATCTCCATTAATTGGAAGGCGATAGACGTGTAAGCGTTTGTAGGAATAGTTGATTCCAGAGATCATGTCACCGGATTACAATGCATTCAACATTTCAAATACATATTTATTTGAGCATTAAACTGCAGCTTATTAGTTTGATCTTGGTGTGATAAGACCTACCCGGCAGAAACAAGTTACTACATGGCAAGGCGAGAAGGCGTATCGGAAAAAAATTAGCAACACAGAGATATTTACCTCAGCTTATCGCACATACACAGCGTCACCGGTGTATGCCCACACTTCAGATACAATTGTAGCAACGTATCATTCATCGGAAAGCTCGAGAAATTATATACAAAGTGATTGAATATTCTTACAAGGAGAAAGTTGGAATCAGAGACCCTTTGTGATATCTCAGTAGATGATGCTGATCAACTGTCTGGGATTGTATCTATAGCACTTTAACCCTGCAAGTACATTGAATCAAAGTTAGTAGAATTGTTGCTTCTCTTTCATTGCCAAGACATGTTGTGCATTTGTAAATATGTCCGGGGCGGGGGGGGGGGGGAATTTATTTTATACAATGTGATTTAAATGAAACTTATGAATTTGACCTTATTATTGTGACTTCGTGGGTTCGTAGAATTAAAAGTCTAAATTGCCGAGATTCTAAATGTTCTTTATTTCCGTAGGAATACCCCGTTCAATAGTCACGTAACAACATTACATCGCATATCGCAATCTACAGCACCAAGGTCGATGACAATAACAAATATTACATTTCGTTACAACACTTCACAGCTGACTCTCCTCTTGCAACACTCTTGTTACATAACTACTCTGCTTCAACTCGTCACTTCCTTAAATACCTCATTCATAATTGGAGAGATTTCCAGACCAATAAAGAACCCGAAATAATCCAGATGTTACCAGAAATTTGCATTTATCTGAGTTTGTTTGTTTCGGTAAGCCTTTTCTCTCAGCTATCTTCAATTGCCTCCTGTTTGTGAGCACTAGCCGCGCTATCGTTAACTGCTTATGCAAGCCCTTTATCACCGTGAAATACTATCAGCCGTCTGTTATCTATTTGCCCCAAAACCTTCGTGCCCGTTACCACCACATTATTATTATTTATATTTTTTCATTCACATGAATCATAATTAAACTAACGAGAGATGGTGTTTCATTATAAAGAGCAATAAAATAAATAATAATAATAATAATAATAATAATAATAATAATAATAATAATAATAATAATAATAATAATAATAATAATAATAATAATAATAATAATAATAATAATAATAATAATAATAATAATAATAATAATAATAATAATAATAATAATAATAATAATAATAATAATAATAATAATAATAATAATAATATAAATAATAATAATAATAATAATAATAATAATAATAATAATAATAATAATAATAATAATAATAATAATAATAATAATAATAATAATAATAATAATAATAATAATAATAATAATAATAATAATAATAATAATAATAATAATAATAATAATAATAATAATAATAATAATAATAATAATAATAATAATAATAATAATAATAATAATAATAATAATAATAATAATAATAATAATAATAATAATAATAATAATAATAATAATAATAATAATAATAATAATAATAATAATAATAATAATAATAATAATAATAATAATAATAATAATAATAATAATAATAATAATAATAATAATAATAATAATAATAATAATAATAATAATAATAATAATAATAATAATAATAATAATAATAATAATAATAATAATAATAATAATAATAATAATAATAATAATAATAATAATAATAATAATAATAATAATAATAATAATAATAATAATAATAATAACAGTAACAATAATAATCATATATAGGGTTATATACTCTTAATCTTCTATAGCTTAACATTGTGATGCATTTAAATCATGTATTTATAATATTGCAGTGGTTTACTTCTACAACTTGATCACACTTTAAAAATTCTTTTGTGTGTGTGTGTTTGTGTGTGTGTGTGTGTGTGTGTGTGTGTGTGTGTGTGTGTGTGTGTGTGTGTGTGTAATTTACGTCCTCCAACGTTACGTCTTATCTGACGATGAATGAAATGGGTGAAATAATTATACTCAAATGAGCTCAGGGTCCACAGAGCATATAGTTGCACATCATTAGTCTTTTAGGATAAGAGAAATCCCGAAAAAAAACTTATCAAGGTAACCCACCCTGTCCGAGATTCGAGAAACATTTTTTCAACATATAGTATCTATAATTACAGAAACTATTTAATACCAAAAAGGGCTCCTTCACTGCAATGTATAGAATTCTTTATTTAACCAAAGGACTACAAGAATTGATAATTACTTTGAAAAGGAGTTGATTACTGAAACAAGAAGCTGGAGCTTGATGATTTGTACGATAATAGCGACAATGACGTTGAGACATCTTTCAGTGACAGAACATCACTGATCATGTATCTCACATTACGCCTTGTCAGTTAAGTAAATCTCATTTTAGAAGTTGTTCTACAGATTGATCACACTAAAACATTACTAAATACAAAAAAGAAGGATCTTATAGCAATAGATTAGACTTCACGTCGCTATTTCAGGTCTGACTGACTACTGAAGTAGAAGGAAATTTTGGTAAAGTTTTCTGCGGCGAAATATTTCCAGAACATTCATTTAGTCTGCTTTAGGTCACATCAACATTAACATTTTTGGCAACATTTATAATAAGCGTAATTATTAACGGAACTAGGGGAAAAGATAAATGGGCGTGAAAGTGGGATGTATAAAACCCAAATAAACCTAGTGGCAGTTGTACACGAAGTAACTATCGCCTATAGGCAATATTATATTATAGAGATGCTTTCGATATGACTTCTGCAGTTACAGGTCACAGAAAAAAGGTTATTACAGATGTATTAGCTGCCGCAGAAACTGCAATAATTTTTGTATATATTTATAATCTATAGGATTTTGTATTTGAATAACTACAAGTAATGGATCGTTTCTTATATGACATGAGCCAAAGGGACTTATTTTCCCTGGGACATGCGGAATATGACACGATGGTATTGTCCATGGTATGAGATTTCAGAAATAAGGGTACACAGTAACAGGTAGATCTGGTGTATTTTTAACAACAGAGGGTGAGTTTGAATGAATAGAATTCTAGCGATTATATGAAATGCGGGTAAGAACGGTTTATGATTAACTTATACCCCAGATAGGTGTGCAGTTTATCTGATAAACCTAGTTAGTGGCCACCTAAATCAATGATTTATCTTACGTCCCGGGGAATCACTTTAAGATAGCTGGTGCTTCAAAGTAAACTTTAGTTGGGGTAATCCAGAGTCAGACATACTTCTCGATGAATAACTACATTTAAAATGCTTATTGCTTTTTTACTTTTATTTTTAATATGTTTGTAAACCAAATCTTTGGATAAAGACACATTTGGCAAAGGCACTCTTTCTAGGCACATAGATGGCAAAATTACATCTCACAAGAAGGTTGGCCAAGCCGCAGTGGGATGTGCAAACCTTTTTAGATGTCGCTGCGTTACAGGAAACATTTTAACTTTAATAGTGGTTGATAGAGTCGACATGAAAAATTCAATGCCACGGCCGGGATTTGAACCCCGAATTTACTGGTTTCCGTCGAGTCCCCGTACACTTTGAGCTACCATGGCCAATTTGCAGTCATGACATTAATCGCACAGGATTGGACATTGAAGATCTGAATGTCAGACCTTCGGTCTCAAGCCAAATCAGGGCTAGGCCCTCTACTGGCAGTGGAGTGTTTTGTAAGATACGATAATATGCGGCAGGAGATGAGGTTGGAGTTATATATAAGCCATCTGATGTGTTATTTTATGTGCCTAGAAGCAGTCTCGGGTGTTTGTAGCGCTCTCCAGGATCGATGTCGTACTCACCTAGACCGCGGATGAGGGAGTTGAAGTTGTGGGAGAGGTTGTCATGGAAGGAACGTGAAAGGGTATGGATGTAGTCTGTTATTGTGGGGATACGTAGGTCACGTCGGATAACTAGATTGGGGTTGTACCAACGGGAGCCTGTGGCAATGCGTAGGAATCGGGATTGTAGAATTTCAAGGCGCTGTAGGTGAGTCTTGGCTGCTACTCCCCATATTTCACTGGCGTATGTGATGGTTGGTCGGATTAGTTGCTTATACAGGAGCAGTTTTGTAGTCAGGGACATGACTGAACATCGGTTATAGAGAGGGTATAGCATACCCGTTCTTTTGGTAACTTTATTAGCCACATATGTAATGTGGTCTCTCCACGTCAATTTGATGTCAAGTAGAACACCAAGGTACTTAACGTAAGTTTTCCAATGGACGTCCTGACCAGCTAGACGAATTGGTGGAAGATCCGTTATTCGTCCTCGAGAGAAGTTGATGACCTGGCTCTTGTGTGGGTGGACGCGGAGGCGCCAACGTTGAAACCAGGTGATAAGGAGATCAGCATATTGTTGAATCCTGCGAGTACACAGGTTGAGCTCTGATGAAGTGGAGGTGAGGGCTGCATCGTCAGCAAAGAGATACACCGAGCAGCGGGGCAGGGATGGTAGGCTGTTGATGTATAGAAGGAAGAGAGTGGGTGCCTGGACACTACCTTGGGGAACGCCAGCTCTAATGGGATGGGATGACGATAAGATTCCATCGTGAGGGACAGCAAAGGATCTGTCAGTGAGGTACGAGCGAATGAGATGTATTAAGTAGGAAGGGGTTTGGTAGGTGATGAGACGGGAGAGTAAGCATTTGTGCCATACGCTGTCGAATGCTCTGGTGATATCTAGGAGTAATGCTGAAACGAACTGCTTCCTGTTAAAGGCTGTGTAAACTTCATCAAGCAGACGAGGTAATTGGTGTTGAGTGGAATGTTGAGAGCGAAAGCCGAATTGCTCCGTTGTGGCAATAATTTGTTAATTCAAGATAGTCCTTAGTTGACTTGGAATAAGTTTTTCCATCAGTTTACTCAGTGTTGGAAGCAAACTGATGGGTCTGTAGCTCTCCGGGGGCGTTCCGTCTTTCTCCGGTTTGCAGATAGCGATGACCTTTGCGTGCTTCCAGGCCTTTGGGAAGTAGCAAAGTTTGAGGATTGCATTAAAGATAAAGGTTAATGCTTTCACCCAAGGGAATGGTAGGCCCTTTAGGGCCGCGTTCGCTATGTTGTCAAAACGGGCGATTTGAATAGCCGTAGGCTGGTGATGTGGCATCGCACTTCACCTACGGAGATGGAGGGAGGTGGTAAATCATCATGGGCTTGGGAAAGGTGCGCCTGAGCTTCCTGAGTGACTGCGTGGATGTGATCTGCATCTGGGGTATCAGCGGCCGTAAAGGTCATTTCCAAGGAAGTTGCATGTAGTTCAGCTTTTTCCCTTGCAGACTGAGCGACTTCCTGTCCATGGTGCAGTGGTGGGTCTTTGCGAGCGATTTGAAGTAAGGATTTGGTCATGCTCCAAAAGGTGTTGTCCTCTACACGAAGAGAGGAGCTCTTATTTTCCCAGCACTCGTTGCGAAATTCTTGGAGTTGAAGTTTGACCAACTCCTGAAGTCGGCGAAACTCACGACGATCTGCTGGGCAGCGACTATGTAAAAAGCGCCGTCGCATCCTGTTCTTTTGTTTAATAGTTTCGCGGATAGCCTGAGGTAAAGGATCGATATTCAATCTGCTATGTTTTGATTTGGCGGAAGAGTTCATGATAGCAGTAGTCAGTTGGAAGCTGAAAAGATCATCCATGGTGTCTATTTCTTCTGGAGTTCGACATGGCTGCTGCGGGGGCTGGATTTTTTCCAATCGTATCGAAAACTTCTCCCAATTGTTCTTTCGTGGAAGTGGGAATCCTCGAGGAGCTTTGCAGTTGCGTTTACCAGGGAAGGATAAGAGGATGTGGTAATGATCAGAAGATAGAGCAGGAATTGTGAAGAGGGTATGGTGCTGCAGCACATTGCGCACCAGGGCGAGATCAAGCCAGGTAGGTGGTCTCCTGTCTCCATAGTGAATTGTAGGTCGGTTTGGAGCCCTAGCAGAGATAGCCCTAGACGCTACGAAGTTGTGGAGTGTGCGACCACGGTGGTTGGTAATGGAGGAGTTGCAGTTGCAGTGCTTGGCATTGAAGTCTCCCGCAGCAATCGTGGCAACTGGGGAGCTGAAGATATGATCCAATTCAGAAGGAACAAGGGGGCGAGTCGGTGGCGCGTATACTGAGTACAAGTGCAGGGGACCATTGCTGGTGTCGATTTGGGTGCCGGTGATCTCCAGATTATTGGTTGCAGGGATACATATTTGCTGGTGTTGAATGGCACGGTCAATGTATATGGCAGTACCTCCTCTGCCGTCGGCTCGATCAGTGCGATAGGAACACATTCCTGGGATTCCACATTTTATATGAGCTGATAAATGGGTTTCCTACACCATTAAGATATTCACCTTCTGCATGGACAAAAAGTTGGAAACTTCCACCAATCGTCTGCGGAGACCATTGGCATTCCAGAAGCAATTTTTGAGTCCTGGAAATTTTGTGTATCGTTGGTGTCTAGTAGCCATTGGAAATGCAGAAGGTGAAGACTGTTTGAATAAGTACCATTTCTGGTGACGTTTGTGGTGATCTTGTGAGCAGAGCCTACATCAGAGCAGTTGCAAATTTAATTTGCAAGTGCGGAGGAATGCGATCAGTTACCTCGCTGAAGGCTGCAATGGCCGCAATCCTCTGTCGATTAGAATGATCGCTAGTAGATGAAAACTGAGGTGGAGTGGCAGGTTTAGAGGATGCCGACCTTCTTGGTGGGAGCGGTTCAGGCATGGCCTGTTTGAGGCGATGTTGAATAGTATTTGATATTTGTGGTTAAGGAGAACTGGGAGGTGTAGAAACAGAAGATGAGGTTGGTGGAGGTGCTGTACGGTGAGTAGAAGAGAGCTGACATTCTTGCGGTTGGGTAGGGGGTGGCACAGAAGCGTTCTTGACGGCTGCAGCGTAGGATGGGAATTACACTGGGGATATAGCTGGGAGACCTGGGAAACGAGTACCGTAAAAATCTCCCTTAGATAGCCCATGGGGGTTGGGCACACGGGAAGGATCATGAACTGGAATCCTTCGGGCTCGGTTCTAGGTGATTTCCAGTTCATATCGTGCTTCCTGCCAAACAGGACATTTGGCGTATCGACATGAGTGTTCAGCTCCGCAGTAAGCACAGCTGGGTTGTGTAATGGTGAGCTTGCTACAAGTATTGCGAAGATGGCCTGTTTGCCCACAGTGAGAAAAAACAGATGGTAGTCTGCAGGCTTCCACCCCATGGAAAAACTGTTGGCAGTTTAAACACTGTTGAGGTCGGAAAGGCGGTTTGTATGCCTCGACGCTGACGGCAGCAGAGAACATCCTGTTCACCTTGTAGATTTGTTCGGCTTCGCTGGATTTCTCTATAGCTACTCAGAAGTGTGGAAGAGGGCCTGGAGTGGGTCCGCGGATACTGCGGAGCCGTTTGACACGGATTATGGGTAGTCCTCGACCAAGGACTTCGTCCTTGACCTCATCCTCAGTGATATATTGAGGGAGATCTTTGATGGTTACCTGAAGCCGCTTGTCTTCAGGTAGGAGAGTAGCGATAAACGGGGTTTGATTATCCTCTAACCAGCGATGGACTTCACGATGTGCTGTGATATCTTCAGGTAGGATGGCAACTGTGTTGCGCATATTACGGAGGATAATAATTTTGTCACACCCAGCGAAGGTGTGCAGTTTTCTGCCATCTTCTGGCTGACGAAGGAAGATTGGAGGGGTCTCGCCACCCTGGGGATAGGGGTGTGTGATGGGGTAGAGTCAGCGTTTGTAAATGAAGTGGGCAAGGTGTTTGCACCACTGCGGGACGTTTAACTGGAGCGGTAGTAGGAGGGGCTTCTACGACTGAGGATGAAGCTGCAGTTGCAAGGGGAGAGAATTTATTTGACGTAGGTATGTGCTCAGTGATGTCGTTGGGTTGAGGTGGCTGGTGTCACCTCTTTGTGGGGACCTGTTGCCATTCAGATGTTGTTGAATGTCCGTGCTTGGAGAGGTACGTAGTGATGACCTCCATACGAGCACGGTGCAGAACCATTTTATGAAATTCTTATGCTGCAAGTTGGAAGTTGTTACCCTCCGAGCCCGCTGCAAGAAGTTGAGGGATATGTTGCTCAGCAAACTGAATATACTGCAACCGGGCTACCATCTCCAGTTGAAGAATGGTTACATAATCAGGATGCAGGGGAAACTTTGGATCAACCATAAGTGCCCGATCCATGAAACAGCTGCTATTCCCAAAGTTGATGTAGTAGGACAGAGCTCCCGTGCGAACATCTTCGTCTGAAGGGGAGGTTGTTGTGAAGTCCATGTTACACCAGGACATGATGTACGAAAGAGCACAAAACTGGCAATAAATACCGTCCAATAATTTGGCCGAATAAAATATCCTACTGCAGATATGTATGTGTGCACGCTGGCACTTCCTGCACAAGGGCACACCAATCACACTTCACACGATATTTTAATCACCTAATAGGGAATCCTAAAGTTTCACTTATATTCACCAATAATACAGCACTGAGCCAACAAAGGTCATTTGCACAAAATAACACTCATTTGCGTGAATAACACAGTCAAATGCACAAAATCGATGAAATATTTTTCACCACGCACTATTACATTGAAATTATCCAAAACTGGCAAGCAATTCGATGCAAATCGATAATTCGGTAACAACATTTGCAAACTAGTCTTTTGAAAAGTATTTACTCGTTGCTATTGTTTACATTAAGTTCTACAATTGACTCATACATTTACCCGGTAAACCACTAGGGGCTGTCGCATCCGAGATACACCGTTTGTGTCATGACGGCAAATTGGCCATGCTAGCTCAATGGGTAAGAGCGACTGGACGGAAACGAGTTTATCCGTGGTTAACCATCCGGCCGAGGGATTGAATTTTTCATGTCGACTCTATCAATCCAATACCCTAACCTGTATACGGCTAGTGCGAACAACTGAATAATTTCCATCAATTAACTTAAATAATAGGAGTAAAATGATGCAGCCTGGGACTCAAGTATTTACAATAGAAATTTGCCACAAACGGTGTATCTCGAATACGAGAGCTCCTAGTGGTTTACCGGAGAAATATACGAGTCAATTGGAGAATTTAATGTCATGACGGTAAATTGGCCATGGCAGCTCAATGGGTAAGAGCGAGTAGACGTATACCAGTAGATCCGAGGCTCAAATCACGGCCGTGGTATTGAACTCTTGTACTCCATCAATCCAATAACTTAACATAGGCTGTATACGGCTAGTGCGAAGAAATGAATAATTTCCATCAATTAATTTATTTATTAGTTGTGTTTGCTTCTCTAAACAGTTCTTATAAGTGTTTTATATTCAGTGTTTGAGATTTAACGATTTTTGCAATAAAAAAGAGAGATAGAGATAGATAGAGAGAGAGAGAGAGAGAGAGAGAGAGAGAGAGAGAGAGAGAGAGAGAGAGAGAGAGAGAGAGAGAGAGAGAGAGAGAGAGAGAGAGAGAGAGAGAGAGAGAGAGAGAGAGAGAGAGAGAGAGAGAAATCCGAATTCACTTGATAGAAAGAGTAAATAAATTTTCTTACATAAATATTTATTGATACACTTCAGATAAGGCCAGAAAAGCAACAAATTTGTAACATTCAGGTACAAAAAGTTATACTCACTCAAGGATTCAATGAGAAAAATAAAAGAGAATGTATACTTTTGTATAACAGTTTTAGGAAATGTAATTAAAATATATAAATAAATTGTATAAACATTTCATACATATCACCAAAAATAAATTATCGAGGTTTATAACATTTTCAATAAATTAAATTATAAAAGGTCTGCAATGATAGTTTATGTACTAAAAATATGAATATATAATAGCAGACAGAAGAAGGCCAACTCTGTTTGA
This sequence comes from Mantis religiosa, assembly GCA_030765055.1. Classification (NCBI taxonomy): domain Eukaryota; kingdom Metazoa; phylum Arthropoda; class Insecta; order Mantodea; family Mantidae; genus Mantis; species Mantis religiosa. Next base: position 46,753,962 of record CM060952.1, read on the forward strand.
GTCAGATATTCAGCTCCCGTTGTAACATCGCTGTGGTCAAACGAGCTGCTTAAAAAGAACACGTAATTAATAAGAAAACTGTATCAACGGCTGCTCAGAGTATACTTAAATTAAAATGATATTAACTGCTCGGTATGTAAAATATTAGGCCACGAAAACTGGATAAATTTCAGTTTTTCTGTTATATATAAGCGTGTTTCTGATTGACGCTATTTTTATTTCATTTCTCACTTGTTTCCTGTGATCGCAAATGCTGCTTCCACATTACACGGGTGGCGTAAGTTTTGCTGGACTTCTCTGCTTTGGTTGCTCACATCTGCATCGCACATCGAGTAGCACTAAGCAGTACATTCATCGGACTGAAAATTTACAGTAATAGTGTTCGTGTGTGATTATGAAGAATATTCGCATGTGAAAGAAGTTATTACTTAGTGGGATTCCGCACACTCCACGATGATAAGAGAAGGAAATTAGTATCAGCTATGATGTATTTGAAGCGGCGGCAAAATTCTTGTTATTCACGACTGAAACTGGTGCAACCCCTTTTTCATTAATGTAACGTATAATTATCTGAATTTAACATTTTACACAGAAGTCATGCAGAATTTCAAATATATACTTAAATCACTGATGTGAGAAAAGACTGTCTGTTTCCATGGAACATCAATAAACGTGGCAGTTTACTAGAATCTTCCAAGCTGTTCCTTAGACACGTACTAACTATGGACTCTTGGCTAGGGAAAGAAGAAAGTGTAAATACTTCAACTTGTTTGGTCTCCATCCTGAATGCACGATGTAGTATCAGTGCTGTATCAATGGAAAAGCGTCCAACAGCTGTTCGATGCAGAGAACTTCCAGAATCCACTTCCTTTGATCGTTATCCTGTTACACTGGTGCAATCGAGTGCATTGCCTCCTTGTGGTTTGCTGCAGCTGGTGCAATGGCTCAGCAGCAAGAGCACATAACACTGACCTCTATGCCCAGCAGAGTATGTAGTCTTTTTGGAGCAGATGAATATAAAATTTGGGAAAGTGAAGAAAATAACATTTCAAAATTTCTCTGTCTAAATGTTCTAATGCCTGAACCGTAAAGAAAATATTGTTCCAGATCGTTGGTTTTCTTCGACACTATTTTCATGTAAAGTAGCCTTGAAATCATTTTAAATATCAATAAATCTCAAACGTTATGACAAAATACCAAAAAGTTGTTCTTTTATTTTCAAACACACGTTTACTGGTGCGGCGAGAGGTTTATGACCTTCGTTAAGCTATTCAGTTATTTAGTAATTATGGCAAAAAATAACATATCACTGAACTTTCAGAACACTATAGGTTATATAGTAATCCATATATTTACACTATTTAGTAGTTCTTCATTTGTTGTTTTGCTGTATATAGCATAAATGGCTTCAGATTAGATCAGCTTTGCGAGTAGAGGTTAGAAGGCTATGTTGTTAGTTATCAGCTTTATCAGTTAACGAAAATATCAAGCCCCAGAACAAATACTAATAACATCCAACACCATTAACACTATTGCAACTAGACCCCCGGCATGGGGTTGTAAAGAAGGGGAAGTTAGTAGGTATCAGTGCAACGCACACCAAGGAGCGAGCTCTGTATTTTAAGGTAAGCAGCAGAGTATTGTATAACCTATTCGCTAAAGGCACCAGCGACAAGCTGAAGCTCTTTATGTTTCTGGGGCCATAATTAAATTCACATTACAACCAACGAATGTATGTACGAGTATTGGACGTTTGCTCTAAAGCTCTTGCCTCCAGAAGTGAACAATAATGCCATTAAAGCATAAAGTATAGTTCTGAAATATGAACCCCAGTAGCAATATATGTAGCTTACAGCACAGCAGATTTAGCATACCCAGATCAGTCACAGACATGTTTCGTACGTGGAGATAAAGCTTACATGAAACAGAACTTCAACAATAATATTGCAGTAACTTTCATAAAAACGCTAAGTGATGTACTAATATGAAACAAAAATATCCAAATGTATGATGCCATAGAAAACGATACAAAGGAAGGGGAATGTGAACAACAACTTGAAACCATGTCAATATGGAAACAAACATATGAGCCCTATACACAACATTGTAGTTGACGGGTACCTAACTATATTTGTAATAAACACAGCGAGCAAAAAACTACATCTAATTTTGGAGCAGCATTATAATGATATTACTATATATCAGTATATACATTTGCATCATGCATTTACTAACAAATTAACATATTAATTGAAACATTAGAAAACACACAGTTTATATCTAATATACATATTGTGACTTTGTGGATTCGTGAAATTAAAAGTCCTATTGCACAAACTCAAAATGTTCTTTATTTCCACCGACTTACAGTTGAACACTTGCCAATTACACAAAATTACGTAATGCACACAATTACGTTTCACCAGTTCGACCGTTACAGTTCCACTGCACGCTCACAGTTACGCACACTCTTCCGATGCACGTACACAGTCTTCTCGTCCGTACACTAGCACGGCGCTGCCTCGCTGCTCGCCAAGAACTAACTCACTTCATTCACTGCGGCCATTTTTATAGGAATATCGCCGTTTTCTCGTAATCTCTCGTTTCAGTGAATCACCGCGAAGGTTCCAGACGGCAGGCGAAGTGGGAAGAGGCGGCCAGCGACAAGTGGCATTTCCCTAATCATCCCCTCAGTTAGTGTCTGAGATAAATGAGTGGGTGTGGCCCGGATGCCTCTGGTCCCTTCTCAGCTGTCGTTGGTCGGACTTTCCGATAATTTGGTGACACTGCTTCCTCCTCAAAGCTGGTCGTCCCGAACAGCACCATCGTAGCGGGCTAGACGATCCAGGTGTACCTCCAACATCTTTCCTCGGCGCACCTTCTGAATGCGGTAGAACACGTCATTTATCATCTTCACCACCCGGTACGGCCTTTGCCATGGCTGCTGGAGCTTCGGGCAGTGTCCCTTGGTCCGCGTAGGACGGTACAACCAGTCCGGGTCACATAGCTGGAAACCTTGTCTGTTGGCTTGCCTGTCATATCTGGTCTTTATGCGGTCGCTCGCCTTCTGGAAGTTCTGGCGAGCCAACTCGTGCATGTCGTGGAGGTGGTCCACCAGGTTCTCCACATACCTGGTCACCGGCTGCTTCGCCTCCGGAGGGCTTCCAAAAAACAGGTCACAAGGAAGGCGTAACTCTCGGCCAAACTTTAAGCTGGCTGGCGTCATTCCAGTTGTGTCGTGTGTAGACGAGCGGTAGGCCAGCAAGAACAGTGGCACCTTGACGTCCCAGTCTCGCTGATGGCTAGACACGACCTTCCTCAGGTGTTCCTCTAAGGTCTTGATGTATCTTTAGACCATGCCATCCGACTGGGGATGTAGAGGCGTCTTGAGGGCCTTGTTCACCCCAAGCCTTTGTAGTGCCTCCTTCATTAGGTTGGACTCAAAGTTGGTACCCTGGTCACTGTATAGCTCCAACGGCACCCCAGATAGGCAGAACATTGCTCCACGAGGCAGTCTGTGATTGTCTTTGCCTCTTGGTTTGGAATGGCATACACTTCCGACCACTTAGTGAAGTAGACCACGACCACCATTAGGTACTTGTTGCCTCGGTCGGAAACTGGGAACGGTCCAGCAATGTCAACGGCGATCCGTTCGAATGGCGCTCCGACGTTGTACTGCTGCACGCGACCCCGGCTCCTAGTCTGTGGGCCACGACTCGCCGCGCACACGTGACACTGACGGCACCATCTCTCAGTATCTGCTCGTAGTAGCGCCAGTAGTAGCGCTGCCGTAGTTTGTCAATCGTTCGGTTCGCTCCCAGGTGTCCACCCGAAATACCGGCGTGCACTTCCTCCAAGATTTCCGGAACCTTACTGCGGGGAAGTACCAAATGTTCTCTCTGCGTCTTCCCCTCTGGTGACTCCCATATCCGGAACAGCACGCCCTCTCTGGTCTTCAAATAGTCCCATTGGGCCCAGAACGACTTGTAGGTGGCGCTCTTCGGTGCGATGTCCTCCAAGGTTGGTCTCTTCCCTGCCTCCACTTCCCTCAAGAGTGATCCCTAGTCTGCGTCCGCCAGCTGCTCCCTCCTCAGGCCTGCGCTATCCCAGCCGTCCGCAGGCACTGACACAACTACTCGGACTGCTGCGGCACGCTTCTTCTCTTCCACTCTTGTGCACTGGCCGCACTCTCCTGGACAGGGTCTTCGGGACATGGCGTCTGCGTTGCCGTGGCTCTTCCCTCTACGATGTTCCGAGGTGAAGTCGTACTCCTGCAGCCTCTGGACCCAACGTGCTGTCTGGCTTTCCAGTTTGTTAAAGCTCAATAGCCAGGTTAGGGTGGAATGGTAGTCCTCAGGTGGAATGGCTGACCGTACAGGTAATTGTGGAAGTGCCCCAAGGTCTTTACTACCGCCAATAATTCTTGTCGGGTGACGCAGCAGTTCTTCTCTACCTTGGATAGCGTCTTGCTGTAGTAGGCTATCAACAGCTCATAGCCGTCCTGGATTGCGATAGAACACCTCTAATCCAATGGTCGCTGGCGTCGGTGGCAACAATGAAGGCGCGTTGTGGGAAACCCAAAATTGGAGCACTGCACAGGCTCTCTTTAAGGTGCTGGAAAGCGTTTTCAGCGTCCTCCGTCCACACATCAGGCCGGTGTTTCTCTGTCAGGCGGGTGAGGAGTTTTGCGAAGTTGGAGAACCCCTTTATGAAGCGGCGGTAATAACTGCACAGTACCAGGAAACTGCGCAATACATTCTTATCCTTTGGGCGAGACCAATCTCTCACAGCCTGTGTCTTCTCCGGGTCTGTGGCCACTTCGGTTCCTGAGACTATGTGGCCTAAGTAATTCACGTCCTTGCGGAAGAGCTGGTACTTCTTCACGTTCAGCTTCAAGTTGGTCGCCTGCAGTCTCTGTAGCACCTTAATCAGATTCTCGAGGTGTCCTTCAAAAGTCTTCCCGACGATGATTATGTCGTCCAGGTATAGCAGGCAGGCATCGTAAGTCGGCCCACTCATCACTGACTCCATGAGGCGTTGGAAGGTAGCTGGTGCGTTGCACAGGCCAAAAGGCATAAACGTGAACTGCCAGAGCCCTTGGCCTGTCGAGAACGCGCTCTTCTCCTTGTGTCTTGGGGCTAGAGCTACCTGTCAATAGCCCGACTTCTGGTCCACGGTCGAGAACCACTGTGCACCAGCTAGCGTGTCCAGCATGTCGTAAATCCGGGGTAAGGGGAAACAGTCCTTCCGGGGACAGCGTTCAACATTCTGTATTCTACGCAGAAGCGCAGCTTGCCGTTCTTCTTTGTCACCAAGACTACAGGGGATCACCAAGGGTTCTCAGACTCTTCAATCACTCCCCTGGATCTCATGTCATCCAGCATGTCTCGTAGTGCCCCTTGCTTCGCCAGCGGAACGCGTCTAGGTGTTTGCCGAATATGCCAGGCGTCTCCGTTGTCGATGCGGTGAAGCACTTTGTCCGTGCGGCCGTAGTCACTATCACCTTGGCTGAAGACGCGCTGGTATCGTCTTAGCAATTGTCGAACTTTCTCCAGCTGCTCTGCGGTCAGGTGGTCGGCCGCCCTCTCCAGTAGGCCTTCTAACCGGGGTCCCAGGTTTGCGTCGGCACCGGCTCCTTTGTCTTGTCGATTGCTGTTAATCTCATCACGGGCTCGCACGTTCCCTACTCCGTCCCATCCTGGACGTCGTGATCGGTGTCCGTTAGATTTAGCAGTCTCACTGGCACCTCCTCTCAGCACGGCAGCAATGCCCTGGCTACACATAGGCCGTGTACAGGCGTCTTCTGGTCCAGCATCATATTCCTGATTCTCTGGCCTTCCAGTCGCGTCGTCACCACCACCCGCTCCTCGCGGGGAAAACCACGTCTTCGCTCAAGACGACCCTGCAAATTCCTAGGCGCTCTTTTGGTTGGTGAGTATAACCTCTTCTCCGATGAGCCACAGGACCTTCTTGCCTACGTCAACAGTCGCCTCATGGCTCCTGAGGGCATCCAATCCCGGTATCACCTCCCCAGCTACTTTAGCGACGAACACCCACAGACGTACGGTGCTCCTTCCAAAGGTCAGCTTCAGCAGGGCCCCCTTCTCCACAGGCAAGGTGTCGCCCGATGCCGTCACAAGCTGGTATGGTCGGCTCGGCTTCCTCGTCGGCAAACCCTTCGCCACGTCAAGGCTGATGATGGTCACGGCCGCCCCGGTGTCCACCAGCACGCATCACGGCTTTCCCCTTACCCAGCCGTCCGCGATGAGGCTGTCATCCATCCGCCAGCTGACAGTGCGCAGCGTCACTCGAGTGGACGGTGGTGATGGTGCCGGCGTGCCCCTCTCCACGATAGCCCTTACTCGTTTTCCGGCTGCTCTTCCTGCTGTGGGCAGTCTCTCTGCATGTGCCCCCAACACAGGCCACTAGGTGTTCGCCGGCGTCCCTCGGCTGGTCTTCTGTCTCCGGCGTAGCGCACACTCCTCTTTCTCGACGACGGAATAGCTGATACCTTGGCCGCCTCCATACTTAATGCTGTCGTTAGCGCCTCGTGGATTGTTTTATAATCGCCAAGCAATAGGCGCTGACGAATCTCCTTGTCTCGTAACCCGTCAACGAATGTGTAGCCAGCTTCCCGGGATACGAACTCTGGTTGGAGGTCGACTAGGGCCTTGCTAGCCAGTTGTTCAACTGCCAGGGCAAACTCCTGCAGCGTCTCCCCTGGCTGCTCTGACCTTGCCTTTAGCTGGCTGCGGTACGCTGCGGCTAAGCGGTGGTTTCGGAAACGATTCTCCATTGCCTCCCAGATGTCCTTGGGCGCCGCCGTTGCCTGCACTGCGTTTAGGACTTCCGCGGCCCGTCCCTGGAGGCTGGCTATTAACTGTGTGGCCTCCTCCTCTGTTGACCATTTGTTGTGCTTGGCCACTGCATCGAATTGGCGGCGGAAGACCTCAAACGTTGACGCGCCGTCATATTTAGGAGCTTAGACGCGTGCAGATGTTGTGTCGCGTCCCGGTGCGTTGACCTTCAAATCCTTTAACGTCCTGCCTACGACGTCCTCCACCATGGCGTTCAGGAACTTTGCGTTGCTGTCAACCTTTCTTTCCAGCTCGTCAACGCGTCTTCCCAAATCTTCGACGCGCTCGTGCACTTGACCCATCCGCCTGCGGAGCTCTGTGACATCATCTCTCACGCCGGTCAGCTGCTCCTTGAACCTGACGGCAAGGGCTTCGTTTGCCGCTTTCATCTCCGTGGTCAGTTCGGTCATATTCGCGGTCAGCCTGCTGTTTGTGGCTTCCATCTTCGCGGCCAGGCTATTTGCCGCTTCCATCTTCGCTGTTAATTCGCTCAGCTTTTCCAAAAGCTTTTCCAATACCGATTCCATGGACGTTATCCCACTTCCTGACACCAGTTGTGACTTTGTGGGTTCGTAAAATTAAAAAGTTCAATTACACCCTCAAAAATGTTCCTTATTTCCACCTTATTCCAATGTCCCAATTACAATTTTGAAATGTACACAATTACAACTAAGCCAGTTCGTCTTTCAACATACACTCGGCGCGCCTTACACTACTGCTCGCCACGACTCACTCAACTCAACTGACTCCTGTCGCCTCTCCCGTATTGATCAGCGGCCCGAAGTTGCTCGAGATTTCCTTTTATGGAGGAGGAAAACATTCTCGATGCTTCGCCCTCCTTCGGGCGGCAGGAGGATGGGGAAACGAAGCGTCAGCTACCCCTGCGGTCTCCCCTCCCACCACCGGCCTTCATTTATTGATCGGCATCAAGAGCTTGCCGGTTGGGTAACAATATATAGGTTTTGTGTTTTTGAATAACTACAAGTAATGGATCGTTTCTTATATGAAATGACCCAAAGAGATTTGTCTTTCTTGGGACATGCGGAATGTGACACGATGCAATTAGCCATGGTATAGATTCCAGAAATAAGAGTAAACAGTTACAAGTAGATTTGGTGTACTTTAACAACAAAGGGTGAGGTTTGAATGATTAGAATTATAGCGACTATATGTTATGAGGGTAAGAACATTTTATGCTTAATTTATATCCCAGATAAGTGTGCAGTTTATGGGATAAGCTTAGCTACTGTCCGCCTAAATCAAAGATTTATCTTAGGTCCCAGCGCAGCACTTTAAAATAACTGGTGCATCAAAATAAGCTTCAGTCGGGATAATCCAGAGTCAGACATACTTCTCGATGAATAAGTACATTTAAAAGACCTATTGCCTTTTTCCCTTCTATTTTTAATAAGTTTGTAAACTAAATATTTGGACTAAAGACACATTTGGCGTAGATAGCGAAATTACATATCACAAGTAAGGTTGGCCAAGCCGCAGTGTAATGTGCAAACTTTTTTCGATGTCACCGCATTACAGGAATCATTTTAAATCTAATAGTGGTTGATAGAGTCGACATGACAAATTCAATGCCACAGCCGGGATTTGAACCACGGATTTACCGGTTTCCATCGAGTCGCCCGTACCCATTGAGCTACCAAGGGCAATTTGCAGTCATTACATTAAATTTTACAATTGACTTATACATTTCCCCGGTAAACCACTACGGGCTCTCGCATCCGATATACACCATTTGTGTCATGACGGCAAATTGGCCATACTAGCTCAATGGGTAAGAGCGACTGGACGGAAACGAATAGATCCGTGGTTCAAAATCAGCCGTGGCATTGGTGTTTTCATTTCGACTCTATCAATCCAATACCTTAGCCTGCATACGCTAGTGTGAAGAAATGAATGATGTTCATTAATTAACAAAAATAATAAGAGTTAACTGATTAACGCTGGGACTGAAGTACTTACAATAGATAGTTGAGACAAACGGTTTATCTTGGATATGAGAGCTTCTAGTGGTTTAGCGGGCAAATATATGAGTCAATTGGAGAATTTAATGTCGTGACGGTAAATTGGCCATGGTAGCTCAATGGGTAAGAGCGAGTAGACGTATACCAGTAGATCCGCGGTTCAAATCCCGGTCGTGGTATTGAATTCTTCGACTCTATCAATCCAACAACTTAACTTAGGCTGTATACAGCTAGCGTGAAGAAATGAATAATTTCCATCAATTAATTTATTTACTAGTTGTGTTTGCTTCTCTAAACATTTCTTATAAGTGTTTTATATTCAGTGTCTGAGATTTAAAGAAATCTGAAAATGAGAGAGAGAGAGATAGGGAGAGAGAGAGAGAGATGTAATGAAATCTGAAAATGAGAGAGAGAGCCGAATGCACTTGATGGAAAGAATAAATAAATGTTGTTACATAAATATTTATTGATACACTTCGGATAAGGCCAGAAAAGCAACAAATTTGTAACATTCAGGTACAAAAAATTATACTCACTTAAGGATTCAGTGAGAAAAATTAAGGATAATGTATGTTTTTGTATAACAGTTTTAGAAAATGTAAATAAAATATATAAATAAATTGTATAAACGTTTCATACATAAGTCCAAAAATAAATTATCAAGGTTTATAACATTTTTAATAAATAAAATTATAAAAGGTCTGCAATGATGATGATAGTTTATATACTAAACACATGAATATATAATAGCAGACAGATATAATATATAATAGCAGAGTAAGATATTCAGCTCCTGTTGTAACTTCGCTGTGGTCAAACGAGCTGCTTAAAAAGAAAATGTAAATGATAAGAAAACTGTATCAACGGCTGCTCAGAGTATACTTAAATTAAAATGATTTTAACTGCTCAGTATGTAAATTATTACGCCACGAAAACTGGATAAAGTTTAGTTTTTTCTGTTATATATAAGCGTGCTTCTGATAGACGCTATTTTTATTTCATTTCTCACTTGTTTCCGGTGATCGCAATGGCTGCTTCCACATTACACGGGTGGCGTAAGTTTTGCAGGACTTCATTGCTTTGGTTGCTCACAGCTGCATCGCACATCGAATAGCACTAAGCAATACATTCATCGGACTGAAAATTTACAGTAATAGTGTTCGAGTGTAATTATGAAGAATATTCGCATGTGAAAGAAGTTATTACTTAGTGGGATTCCGCACACTACACGATGATAAGAGAAGGAAATTAGTATCAGCTATGATGTATTTGAAGCGGCGGCAAAATTCTTGTTATTCACGACTGTAACTGTTTATATCTAATATACATATTGTGACCTTGTGTGTTCGTGAAATTATAAGTCCAATTGCACAAACTCAAAATGTTCTTTATTTCCACCGACTTACAGTTGAACACTTGCCAATTACACAGAATTACGGAATGCACACGATTGCGTTTCACCAGTTCGTCCGTTACAGTTCCACTGCACGCTCACAGTTACACACACTTCCGATGCACGTACACAGTCTTCTCGTCTGTACATTAGCATGGCGCTGCTTCGCTGCTCGCCAAGAACTAACTCGATTCACTCACTGCGGCCCTTTTTATAGGAATATCGCCGTTTTCTCGGAGTCTCTCGTTTCAGTGAATCACCGCGAAGGTTCCAGACGGCAGGGGAAGGAGGAAGAGGCGGCCAGCGACAAGTGACATTTCCCTAATCATCCCCTCAGTTAGTGACTGAGATAAATGAGTGGGTGTGGCCCGGATGCCTCTGGTCCCTTCTCAGCTGTCGTTGGTCGGGCTTTCCGATAATTGTGTGACACTGCTCCCTCCTAAAAGGTGGTCGTCCCGAACAGCACCATCGTAGCGGTCTAGACGATTAAGGTGTACCACAACATCTTTCCTCGGGGCAGCTTCTGAATGCGGTAGAACACGACATTTATCATCTTCACCACCCGGTACGGCCCTTGCCATGGCTGCTGGAGCTTCGGGCAGTGTCCCTTGATCCGCGTAGGACGGTAAAACCAGACCAGGTCACATTGCTGGAAACTTTGTCTGTAGGCTTGCCTGTCATATCTGGTCTTCATGCGGTCGCTCGCCTTCTGGAAGTTCTGGCGAGCCATCTCGTGCATGTCGTGGAGGTGGTCCACCAGGTTCTCCACATTAGGTTGGACTCAAAGTTGGTACACTGGTCACTGTATAGCTCTGACGGCACCCCAAATAGACAGAACATTGCTCCACGAGGCAGTCTGTGATTGTCTTTGCCTCTTGGTTTGGAATGGCATACACTTCCGACCACTTAGTGAAGTAGACCACGACCACCATTAGGTACTTGTTGCCTCGGTCGGAAACTGGGAACGGTCCAGCAATGTCAACGGCGATCCGTTCGAATGGCGCTCCGACGTTGTACTGCTGCACGCGACCCCGGCTCCTAGTCTGTGGGCCACGACTCGCCGCGCACACGTGACACTGACGGCACCATCTCTCAGTATCTGCTCGTAGTAGCGCCAGTAGTAGCGCTGCCGTAGTTTGTCAATCGTTCGGTTCGCTCCCAGGTGTCCACCCGAAATACCGGCGTGCACTTCCTCCAAGATTTCCGGGACCTTACTGTGGGGAAGTACCAAATGTTCTCTCTGCGTCTTCCCATCGGGTGACTCCCATATCCGGAACAGCACGCCCTCTCTGGTCTTCAAAGAGTCCCATTGGGCCCAGAAAGACTTGTAGGTGGCGCTCTTCGGTGCGATGACCTCCAAGGTTGGTCTCTTCCCTGCCTCCACTTCCCTCAAGTGTGGCCCCAAGTCTGCGTCCGCCAGCTGCTCACTCCTCAGGCCTGCGCTATCCCAGCCGTCCGCAGGCACTGCCACAACTACTCGGACTGCTGCGGCATGCTCCTTCTCTTCCACTATTGTACACTGGCCGCACTCTTCTGGACAGGGTCTTCGGGACATGGCGTCTGCCTTACCGTGGCTCTTCCCTCTACGATGTTCCGAGGTGAAGTCGTACTCCTGCAGCCTCTGGACCCAACGTGCTGTCTGGCCTTCCAGG
>CM060952.1:46768342-46778342 GCA_030765055.1 Mantis religiosa
TTCTGCGACGAAATATTTTCAGAACATTCATTTGGTCTGCTTTAGGCCACATCAACAATAACATTTTTAGCAGTTTTTATAATAAATTTGATTATTAACGGAACATGGAGATAAGATAAATGGGCGTGTATGTGTGAAGTATAAAACCCAAATAAACCTAGTGGCAGCTGTACACGAGTTAACACTATCGCCTATAGGCAATATTATCTTATAGAAGTGCCTTTGGAATCACTTCGACAGTTACAGTTCGCAGAGAAAAAGGTTATTACGGATGTATTAGCTGCCGCAGAAGGTGCTATGTTTTGTATATACTTATAATATTGTTACTTTGTGGGTTCGTAAAACTAAAAAGTTCAATTACACCACTAAAAAATGTTCTTTATTTGCACCTTATTCCAATGTCATAATTACAATTTCGTAATGTACACAATTACAACTAAGCCAGTTCGTCTTTCCACGTACACTCGGCGCGCCTTACACTACTGCTCGCCACGACACACTCAACTCAACTGACTCTTGTCGCCTCTGCCGTATTGATCCGCGGCCCGAAGTTTCTCGAGATTTCCTTTTATGGAGGGGGAAAACATTCTCGATGCTTCGCCCTCCTTCGGGCGGCAGGAGGAGGCGGAAAAGAAGACTCGGCAACCCCTGCTGTCTCCCCTCCCTCCACCGGCCTCCATTTATTGATCGGCATCGTGTGTTTGCCGCTTGGGTAACACTGCTCCCTCCTCAAGGCTAGTCGTCCCGAACAGCACCATCGTAGGTGGCAATGTGATCCAGGTGTACCACGAACAGCTTTCCTCGGGGCACGTTCTGGATACGGTAGACCACGTCGTTAGTCCCCTTCACCACAAGATACGATCCTTGCCATGGCTACTGAAGCTTCGCGCAGCGTCATTTGGTCCGGGTAGGGCGGTACATCCAGACCAGGTCACGTTGCTGGAACCCTTGGCTGTTGGCTTGCCTGTCGTATCGGGTTTTCATGCGGTCGCTCACCTTCTGGAAGTTCTGGCGAGCCATCTCGTGCATGTCGTGGAGGTGGTCCACCAGGTTCTCCACATCCTCGGTCGCTGGTCCCCGTGGTGTCTTCTGTTGACGAGCGGTAGGCCAGAAAGAACAGTGGCACCTTGACGTCACAATCTCGCTAATGGCTGGCCAGGACCTTCCTCAAGTGTTGCTCTAAGGTTTGATGTACCTTTTGACCATGCCATCCGACTGGGGATGTAGAGGTGTTGTGCGGGTCTTGTTAACCCCAAGTCTCTCTAGGGCGTCCTTCATCAGGTTGGACTCAAAATTGATACCTTGGTCACTGTGCAGCTCTAATGGTGCCCCAAATCGGCAAAACACTTGCTCCACGAGGCAGTCCGTCATTGTCCTTGTCTCTTGGTTCGGGATGGCATACACCTCCGGCCACTTAGTGAAGTAGTCCACGAACACCATCAGGTACTTGTTGCCTCGGTTGGATATTGGGAACGGTCCAGCAATGTCAACGGTGATCCGTTCGAATGGCGCTCCGACGTTGTACTGTTGCATGAGACCCCGGCTCCTAGTCTTGGGGCCTCGACTAGCCGCGCACACGTGACACTGTGACACTGACGGCACCATCTCTCAGCGTCTGCTCGGAGCCTCAGCCAGTAGTAACGCTGTCGTAGTTTGTCAATCGTCCGGTTCGCTCCCAGGTGTCCTCCTGAAGTACCGGCGTGCACTTCTTCCAAGGCTTCCGGGCTTTACTCCGGGGAAGTAGCAACTGTTCTCTCCGCGTCTTCCCATCGGGTGATTCCCATACCCAAAACAAAACGCCCTCTCTGGTCTTCAACGAGTACCATATGACCCAGAAAGACCTGTAGGTGGTGCCCCTCGGTGCGATGTCCTCCCAGGTTGGTCTCGTCCCTGCCTCCACTTCCCTAAAGAGTGGCCCCAAGTCTCCGTCCGGCAGCTGCTCCCTCCTCAGGCCTGCACTATCCCTGCTACCGCAGGCACTGACGTGACTACTCGAACTGCTGCGACACACTCCCTCTCCTCCACTAGGGTGCATTGGCCGCACTCTTCTGGACATGGTCTTCGGGACATAGCGTCCGTGCTACCGTGGCTCTTCCCTCTGCGATGTCCCGAGTTGAAGTCGTACTCCTGCAGCCCCTGACCCAACGTGCTGTCTGGCCTTCCAGGTTCTTAAAGCTCAATAGCCAGGTTAGGGCGGAATGGTCAGTACTCAGGTGGAATAGCTAACCGTACTGGTACATGTGGAAGTGCTCCAAGTTCTTTCCTACCACCAATAATACTCGCCGGGTGACGCAATAGTTCTTCTCTGCCTTGGATAGCGTCTTGCTGTAGTAGGCTATCACCCGCTCATGGCCGTCCTGGATCTGCGATAGAACGCCTCCAATGTAATGGTCGCTGGCATCGGTGTCTGTGTTCAATGTAGGCGCCACCTGGACGTGGAAATCCCAAAATTGGAGCGCTGCACAGTTTCTTCTTCAGGTGCTGGAAAACGTCTTTGGCGTACTCCATCCAGACATAAGGCCGGTGTTCTTCTGTCAAGCGGGTGAGGGGTTTGGCGACGTTAGAGAACCCCTTTATGAAGCGCGCTGGTATCGCCTCAGCAGTTGTCGAACTTTCTCCAGTTGTTCTGCGGTCAGGTGTTCGGCCGCCCTCTCCAGTAAGCCTTCTAGCCGGGGCCCGAGGTGTTGCGTCGGCACCGGTTCCTGTATCTTGTCGATTGCTGTTACGTTCACCACGGGCTCGCACGTTCCCAAATCCGTCCCGTCCTGGACGTCGTGATAGGTGTCTGTTGGATTTAGCAGTCCCACTGGCAGCTCCCCTCGGCATAGCAGCAATGCCCTGGCTACACTCAGTCCGCGTACAGGCTTCTTCTGGTCCAGTATCACGTTGCTGGTTCTCTGGCCTTCCAGTATCGCGCCGTCACCACCACCTCGCTCCTCGCGGGGACAACCACGTTTTCGTTCAAGACAACCCTGTAGATTTCAAGATGCTCTTCGGGTTGACGGAGTATAACGTATTCTCCATTGAGCCGCAGAACCTTCCTGAAGACGTCGACCGTCGCCTCGTTGCTCCTGTGGGCACCCAGTCCCAGAATCACCTCCTCAGCCACCTTCGCGAAGAACATCCACAGACGCACGGCATTCCGGCCCAAGGTCAGCTCCAGCAGGGACTCCTTCTCCACAGGCAGGGTGTCGCCCGATGCCGTCACAAGCTGGTATGGTCGGCTCGGTGTCCCCGTCGGCAAACCCTTCGCCACGCCAGGTCTGATGATGGTCACGGCCACCCCGGTGTCCACCAGCACGCGGCACGGCTTTCCTCTTACCCAGCCGTCCGCGATGAGGCTGTCATCCATCCGCAGGCTGACGGCGCGCAACGTCACTCGAGGGGACGGTGGTGATGGCGCCGACGTGCCCCTCTCCACGACGGCCTTTACTCGTTTTCCGGCTACTCTTCCTGGTGTGGGCAGTCTCTCTGCAGGTGCACGGGCTGTCCACACCGCCTTAGCACTCGTGGTACCTCTGACGTTACTAGAGGAACCTCGGGCCGAACAGCCGAGCCCCTCCTTCGGGAGTTGTTCGGATTGGGATGGCTTCGAGGGGGCAGTGTGTTCCCGATACCCGTGGGAGATTGGGTACGTCTTCGGACGGGGTTGAGGGAAGCCATTAAGTTTCCGGGTACTAGCCTGCTAAGCTAGTAGAAGGTGTGCTAGATCACCAGGCGGCCCCACCGAGGTCATATCGGTAGTCTTCACCTTGAGTGTTGACGCGCGTAAGTGGCGTATCCACTTCCATCCCGTCTTGTGTCCGTAGGACCAGATGGGGGGCTTGTTAGGTAACTAGGTCTTGCCCTACGGAAAGCCCCACGGTGGATGCCGAGTGCCCTTTGTGACAGCTCGGAGACTCCCTGGTTGAAAGAGGCCCGGGTCTTGTTCCTACGGGTTCAAGCCTAATGGGAGTAGAACCTCTGGACAAAACTGTCCACACCCGCAACACAGGCCACTAGGTGTTCGCCGGCAACCCTCGGCTGGGCTTCTGTCTCCGGCGCAGCGCACACTCCTCGTTCTCGACGACGCGATAGCTGATATCTTGGCCGTCTCTATCCTTAATGCTGCCGTTAGCACCTTGTTGATTTTTTTATCATCGCCTAGCATTAGGCGCTGACGAACCTACGTGTCTCGTACCCCGTCAACGAATGTGTGGGCAGTTTCCCGGGATTTGAACTCTGGTGGGAGATCGACTTGGGCCTTGCTAGCCAGTTTTTCAACTGCCAGGGCGAACTCCTGCAGCGTCTCCCCTAGCTGCTGTGACCTTGCCTTTATCTGGCTGCGGTACGCTGCGGCTTAGCGGTGGTTTCCGAAAAGCTTCTCCAGGGCCTCCCAGATGTCCTTGGGCGCCTCCGTTGCCTGCACCGCGTATAGGACTTCCGCGGCCCGTCACTGGAGGCTGGCTATTAACTGTGTGGCCTCCTCCTCTGGTGACCATTTGTTGTGCTGGGACACTGCGTCGAATTGGCGGCGGAAGCCCTCAAATTTTGACGCGCCGTCATATTTAGGAGCTTTGACGCGTGCAGATGTTGAGTCGCGTCCCGCTGCGTCGACTTTTAAAACTTTTAACCTCCTGCTGACGACGTCCTCCACGATGGCGTTTAGGGACTTTAAGTCCAGAGGCTCTACCCCCATTAGCCTTGAACCCGTAGGAACAAGACCCGGGCCTCCGTCAACCTGGGAGTATCCAAGCTGTCCCAAAGGGCGCTCGTCGTCCTCCGAGGGGCTTTCCATAGGGCAAAACCTAGAGACTAACAAGCCCCCCATCTGGTCCTGAGGACACAAGACGGGATGGAAGTGGATACGCCACTTACGCGCGTCAACACTCAAGGTGAAGACTACCGATATGACCTCGGTGGGGCAGCCTGGTGATCTAGCACACCTTCTACTAGCTGAGCAGGCTAGTACCCGGAAACTTAATGGCTTCCCTCAAACCCGTCCGAAGACGTACCCAATCTCCCACGGTTATCGGGAACACACTGCCCCCTCGAGACCATCCCAATCCGAACAACTCCCGAAGGAGGGGCTCGGCTGTTCGGCCCGAGGTTCCTCTAATAACGTCAGAGGTACCACGAGTGCTAAGGGTCCGCAGCGCCCGCACTTTGACAGCTGAAAGGGACGGATCCCTTCCCCTACGGGGGCGTTTAGGGACTATGAGTTGCTGTCAGCCTCTCCCTCCAGCTCGTCTACGCGGCTTGCCAAATCTTCGACGCGCTCGTCCACTTGACCCATCCGCCTGCGGAGCTCTGTGACGTCATCTCTCACGCCGGTCAGCTGCTCTTCGAACTTGACGGCAAGGGCTTCGTTTGCCGCTTTCATCTCCATGGTCATATTCGCGGTCAGGCTGCTGTTTGTGCCTTCCATCTTCGCGGCCAGGCTGTTATTTGCCGCTTCCGTCTTCGCTGTTAACTCGCTCAGCTTTTCCAAAAGCTTTTCCAATACCGATTCCATGGCCGTTATCCCACTTCCTGACGCCAGTTGTGACTTTGTGGGTTCGTAAAATTAAAAAGTTCAATTACACCCTCAAAAATGTTCTTTATTTCCACCTTATTCCAATGTCACAATTACAATTTTGAAATGTACACAATTACAACTAAGCCAGTTCATCCTTCCACGTACACTCGGCGCGCCTTACACTACTGCTCGCCACGACTCACTCAACTTAACTGACTCCTGTCGCCTCTCCCGTATTGATCCGCGGCCCGAAGTTGCTCGAGATTTCCTTTTATGGAGGGGGAAAACATTCTCGATGCTTCGCCCCCCTTCGGCCGGCAGGAGGATGGGGAAACGAAGACTCAGCTACCCCTGCGGTCTCCCCTCCCTCCATCGGCCTTCATTTATTGATCGGCATCAAGAGTTTGCCGCTTGGGTAACAATATATAGGTTTTGTGTTTTTGAATAACTGCGAGTAATGGGTCCTTTCTTATATGACATGACCCAAAGAGATTTGTCTTTCTTGGGACATGCGGAATGTGACACGATGCAATTAGCCATGGTATAGATTCCAGAAATAAGAGTAAACAGTTACAAGTAGATTTGGTGTACTTTAACAACAAAGGGTGAGGTTTGAATGATTAGAATTATAGCGACTATATGTTATGAGGGTAAGAACATTTTATGCTTAATTTATATCCGAGATAAGTATGCAGTTTATGGGATAAGCTTAGCTACTGTCCGCCAAAATCAAAGAATTATCTTAGGTCCCAGCGCAGCACTTTGAAATAGCTGGTGCATCAAAATAAGCTTCAGTCGGGATAATCCAGAGTCAGACATACTTCTCGATGAATAAGTACATTTAAAGACCTATTGCCTTTTCCCCTTCTATTTTTAGTAAGTTTGTAAGCTAAATCTTTGGAGTAAAGACACATTTGTCAAAGGCGTACTTTCTTGGTACATAGATGGCGAAATTACATATCAAAAGTAAGGTTGGCCAAGCCGCAGTGTAATATGCAAACTTTTTTCGATGTCAAAATTACAGGAATCATTTTAACTTTAATAGTGGTTGATAGAGTCGACATGAAAAATTCAATGCCACAGCCGGGATTTGAACCACGGATTTACTGGTTTCCATCGAGTCGCCCGTACCCATTGAGCTGCCAAGGGCAATTTGCAGTCATTATATTAAATTTTACAATTGACTTATACATTTCCCCGGTAAACCACTACGGGCTCTCGCATCCGATATACACCATTTGTGTCATGACGGCAAATTGGCCATGCCAGCTCAATGGGTAAGAGCGACTGGACGGAAACGAGTAGATCCGTGGTTCAAAATCCGGCCGTGGCATTGGATTTTTCATTTCGACTCTATCAATCCAATACCTTAGCCTGCATACGCTAATGTGAAGAAATGATTAATGTTCATTAATTAACTAAAATAAAAATAGTTAAATGATTAACGCTGGGACTGAAGTACTTAGAATAGATAGTTGAGACAAACGGCGTATCTCGGATACCAGAGCTCCTTGTGGTTTACCGTTCAATTATGTGAGTCATTTGTAGAATTTAATGTCATGACGGTAAATTGGCCATGGTAGCTCAATGGGTAAGAGCGAGTAGACGTATACCAGTAGATCCGCGGTTCAAATCCCGGCCGTGGTATTGAATTCTTCGACTCTATCAATCCAATAACTTAACTTAGGCTGTATACAGCTAGTGTGAAGAAATGAATAATTTCCATCAATTAATTTACTTACTAGTTGTGTTTGCTTCTCTAAAAAGCTCTTATAAGTGTTTTATATTCAGTGTTTGAGATGTAACGAAATCTGATAATGAGAGAGATAGATAGATAGAGAGAGGGAGAGAGAGAACCGAATGCACTTGATAGAAAGAATAAATAAATGTTCTTACATAAATATTTTTGATACACTTCGGATAAGGCCAGAAAAGCAACAAATTTGTAACATTCAGCTACAAAAAATTATACTCACTCAAGGATTTAGTGAGAAAAATAACGGAGAATGTATATTTTTGTATAACAGTTTTAGGAAATGTAATTGAAATATATCAATAAATTGTATAAACGTTTCATACATAAGATCAAAAATAAATTATCGAGGTTTATAACATTTTTAATAAATAACATTATAAAAGGTCTGCAATGATGATAGTTTATATACTAAACAAATGAATATATAATAGCGGACAGAAGAAGGCCAACTCTGTTTGGGTCAGATATTCAGCTCCTGTTGTAACTTCGCTGTGGTCAAACGAGCTGCTTAAAAAGAAAATGTAAATAATAAGAAAACTGTATCAACGGCTGCTCAGAATAGACTTAAATTAAAATGATTTTAACTGCTCAGTATGTAAATTATTACGCCACGAAAACTGAAAAAAGTTTATTTTTTTCCTGTTATATATAAGCGTGTTTCTGATAGACGCTATTTTTATTTAATTTCTCACTTGTTTCCGGTGATCGCAAATGCTGCTTCCACATTACACGAATGGCGTAGGTTTTGCTGGACTTCTCTGCTTTGGTTGCTTACATCTGCATCGCACATCGAATAGCACTAAGCAGTACATTCATCGGACTGAAAATTTACAGTAATAGTGTTCGAGTGTAATTATGAAGAATATTCGCATGTGAAAGAAGTTATTACTTAGTGGGATTCCGCACACTCCACGATGATAAGAGAAGGAAATTTGTATCAGCTATGACGTATTTGGAGCGGCGGCAAAATTCTTGTTATTCACGACTGAAACTGGTGCAACCCCCTTTTCATTAATTAATGTAACGTATAATTATCCGAATTTAACATTTTACACAAAAGTCATGCAGAATTTCAAATATATACTTAAATCCCTGATGTGACAAAAGACTGTCTGTTTCCATGGTACATCAATAAACGTGGCAGTTTACTAGAATCTTCCAAGCTGTTCTTTAGACACGTACAAACTATGGACTCTTGGCTAAGGAAAGAAGAAAGTGTAAATACTTCAACTTGTTTGGTCTCCATCCTGAATGCACGATGTAGTATCAGTGCTGTATCAATGGAAAAGCGTCCAACAGCTGTTCGATCCAGAGAACTTCCAGAATCCACTTCCTTTGATCGTTATCCTGTTACACTGGTGCAATGGAGTGCATTGCCTCCTTGTGGTTTGCTGCAGCTGGTGCAATGTCTCAGCAGCAAGAGCACATAACACTGACCTCTACCTCCTGCAGAGTACGTAGTCTTTTTGGAGCAGTTGAATATAAAATTTGGGAAAGTGAAGAAAAGAACATGACAAAATTTCTCTGTCCAAATGTTGCATTGCTTGAACCCTAAAGAAAATATTGTTCCAGATCGTTGGTTTTCTTCGTCACTATTTTCATGTAAAGTAGCCTTGAAATCATTTTAAATATCAATAAATCTCAAACGTTATGACAAAATACCAAAAAGTTGTTCTTTTATTTTCAAACACACGTTTACTGGTGCGGCGAGAGGTTTATGACCTTCGTTAAGCTATTCAGTTATTTAGTAATTATGGCAAAAAATAACATATCACTGAACTTTCAGAACACTATAGGTTATATAGTAATCCATATATTTACACTATTTAGTAGTTCTTCATTTGTTGTTTTGCTGTATATAGCATAAATGGCTTCAGATTAGATCAGCTTTGCGAGTGGAGGTTAGAAGGCTATGTTGTTAGTCATTAGCCTTATCAGTTAACGAAAATAACAAGCCAGAGAACAAATACCAATTACATCCAACACCATTAACACTATTACAAGGTGCCCCCCGGCATGGGGTTGTAAAGAAGGGGAAGTTAGTAGGTATCACTGCAAAGCACACCAAGGAGCGAGCTCTGTATTTTAAGGTAAGCACCAGAGTATTGTATAACGCATTCGCTGAAGGCACCAGCGACAAGCTGAAGCTCTTTATGTTTCTGGAGAAATAATTAAATTCACATTACAACCAACGAATGTATGTACGAGTATTTGACGTTTTCTCTAAAGCTTGTGCCTCCAGAAGTAAACAATAATGGCATTAAAGCATAAAGTATAGTTCTGAAATATGAACCCCAGTAGCAATATAAGTAGCTTACAGCACAGCAGATTTAGCATACCCAGATCAGTTACAGACATGTTTCGTACGTGGAGATAAAGCTCACATGAAACAGAACTTCAACAATATTATTGCAATAGCTTTCATAAAAACGCTAAGTGATGTACTAATATGAAAAAAAAAATATCCAAATGTATTGGATTCACGATATCGTGTGAGACTCGCATTAGGGAGATTCCGGGTTCGATTCCTCTCAGAACGGCTGCTCTGATCAGCGTTTTTCATGTTTTTCCTTGGGTTGGCTGTGAATGCCTAGGTGGCTCGCCTTATACGATACAAAGGAAGGCAAATGTGAACAACTTGAAACCATGTCAATATGGAAACAAACATATAAGCTCTATACATAACATAACTATAGGCAATAAAATATCAATTGTGAGTGAATCCTTTAGCATTAGCTTCACTGCGT
>CM060952.1:46793342-46810842 GCA_030765055.1 Mantis religiosa
CTAAGCCAGTTCGTCTCTCCACGTACACTCGGCGCGCCTTACACTACTGCTCGCCACGACTCACTCAACTCAACTAACTCCTGTCGCCTCTCCCGTATTGATCCGCGGCCCGAAGTTTCTCGAGATTTCCTTTTATGGAGGAGGAAAGCATTCTCGATGCTTCGCCCTCCTTCGGGCGCAGGAGGAGGGGAAATGAGGACTCAGCAACCCCTGCGGTCTCCCCTCCCTCCACCGGCCTTCATTTTTCGATCGGCATCCTGAGTTTGCCGCTTGGGTAACACTGCTCCCTCCTCAAGGCTGGTCGTCCCGAACAGCACCATCGTAGCGGGCCAGGCGATCCAGGTGTACCACCAACATCTTTCACCGGGCACCTTCTGGATGCGGTAGTCCACGTCGTTAATCCTCTTCACCACACGGTACGGTCCTTGCCATCGTTGCTGAAGCTTTGGGCAGCGTCCTTTGGTCCGGGTAGGGCGGGGCAACCAGACCACGTCTCCTTGCTGGAAACCTTGGCTGTTGGCTTGCCTGTCGTATCGGGTTTTCATGCGGTCGCTCGCCTTCTGGATGTTCTGGCGAGCCATCTCCTGCATGTCGTGGAGTTGGTCCACCAGGTTCTCCACATACTCGGTCGCTGGCTGTTTCACCACCGGAGGGCTTCCAAAAGCCAGGTCAAAGTGGAGGCGTAACTCTCGGCCGAATATTAAGCAGGCTGGCGTGATCCCCGTGGTATCGTGTGTTGACGAGCGGTAGGCCAGATAGAACAGTGGCACCTTGACGTCCCAGTCTCGCTGATGGCTGGCGAAGACCTTCCTCGAGTGTTCCTCTAAGGTCTTGATGTACCTTTCGACCTTGCCATCCGACTGGGCATGTAGAGGTGTTGTGCGGGTCCTGTTAACCCCAAGTCTCTCTAGTGCCTCCTTCATCAGGTTGGACTCAAAATTGGTGCCTTGGTCATTGTGCAGCCCTAATGTTACCCCAAATCGGCAAAACACTTGTTCCACGAGGATGTCCGTGATTGTCCTTGCCTCTTGGTTCGGGATGGCATACACCTTCGGCCACTTAGTGAAGTAGTCCACGACCACCAACAGGTACTTGTTGCCTCGGTCGGATATTGGGAGCGATCCAGCAATGTCAACGATGATCAGTTCGAATGGCGCTCCAACGTTGTACTGTTGAATGCGACCCCGGCTCCTATTCTGGGGGCCGCGAATCGCCACGCACACGTGACACTGATGGCACCATGTCTCAGCGTCTGTTCGGAGTCTCAGCCAGTAGTAACGCTGTCGTAGTTTGTCAATCGTCCGTTTCGCTCCCAGGTGTCCTCCTGAAGTACCAGCGTGCACTTCTTCCAAGACTTGCGGGACCTTTCTCCGGGGAAGTACCAACTGTTCTCTCTTTGTCTTCCCATTGGGTGACTCCCATACCCGGAACAGCACGCCCTCTTTGGTCTTCAACGAGTCCCATTGGGCCCAGTACGACTTGTAGGTGGCGCTACTCAGTGCGATGTCCGCCCAGGTTGGTCTCGTCCCTGCCTTGACTTCCCTCAAGAGTGGCCCCAAGTCTGCGTCCGCCAGCTGCTCCCTCCTCAGGCCAGCTCTATCCCATCCGCAGGCATTGCCGTGACTTCTCGAACTGCTGCTGCACGCTCCCTCTCCTCCAGTCTTGTGCATTGGCCGCACTCTTCTGGACAGTGTCTTTGGGACATAGCGTCCGCGTTACCGTGGCTCTTCCCGCTGCGATGTTCCGAGGTGAAGTCCTACACCTGCAGCCTCTGAACCCAACGTGATCTCTGGCCTTCCAGGTTCTTAAAGCACATTCGCCAGGTTAGGGCGTGATGGTAAGACCTCAGGTGGAATAGCTGACCGTACAGGTACTTGTGGAAGTGCTCCAAGGTCTTTACCACCGCCAATAATTCTCGCCGGGTGACGCAGTGGTTCTCCTCTGCCTTGGATAGCGTCCTGCTGTAGTAGGCTATCACCCGCTCATGGCCGTCCTGGATCTCCGATAGGACGCCTCCAATGCAATGGTCGCTGGCGTCGGTGTCCACATGGAAGGCGCCTCCTGGTTGTGGAAATCCCAAAATTGGAGCGCTGCACAGGGTCTTCATCAGGTGCTGGAAAGCGTCGTCGGCGTCCTCCATCCACACATAAGGCCGGTGTTCCTCTGTCAGGTGGGTGAGGGGTTTGACGATGTTAGAGAACCCCATTATGAAGCGGCGGTAATAATCGCACAGCCCCAGGAAACTGGGCAACTCTTTCTTATTCTTTGGGCGAGGCCAAATTTTCACAGCCTGTGTCTTCTCCGAGTCTGTGGCCACTCCGGCTGCTGAGACTATGTGGTCCAAGTAGTTCTCTTCCTTGCGGAAGAGCTGGCACTTCTTTACGTTCAGCTTCAAGTTGGTCGCCTGCAATCTCTGTAGCACTTTACTCAGATTCTCGAGATGGTCTTCAAAAGTTTTACCGACGATGATGATGTCGTCCAGGTATAGCAGGCAGGCGTCGTAAGTGAGTCCTCTCATCACTGACTCCATCAGGCGTTGGAAGGTAGCTGGTGCGTTACAGAGGCTAAAGGGCATCACTGTGAACTGCCTGAGCCCTTGGCCTGTCAAGAATGCGGTCTACTCTTTGTCTCTCGGATTTAGAGCTACCTGACAGTAGCCCGATTTCAGGTCCGGGGTCGAGGACCACTGCACACCAGCTACCGTGCCCAGGGTGTCGTCAATCCGGGGAAAGGGGAAGCAGTCCTTCCGGGTAACAGCGTTCAGCTTCCTTTAGTCCACGCAGAAGAGCAGCTCGCCGTTCTTCTTCGTCACCAAGACTACAGGGGAACACCAAGGGCTGTCAGACTCTTCAATCACCCCCCTGGATCTCATGTCGTCCAGCAAGTCTCGTACCGCCCCTTGCTTCGCCAGCGAAACGCGTCTAGGTGGTTGCCGAATAGGCCGGGCAGTCCCGGTGTCGATGCGGCGAAGCACTTTGTCCGTGCGGCCATAGTCCCTAACGCCTTGGCTGAAGACGCGCTGGTATCGCTTCAGAAGTTGTTGAACTTTCACCAGTTGCTCTGCGGTAGGGTCGGCTCCCCTCTCCAGTAAGCCTTCTAGCCGGTGCCCCAGATGTTGCGTCGGCACCGGCTCCTGTGTCTTGTCAATTGCTGTTACGCTCAACACTGGCTCTCACGTTCCCAACTCCGTCCCGGCCTGGACGACTTGATCGGTATCCGTTGGAATTAGCAGTCTCACTGGCAACTCCCCTCGGCACAGCAGCAATTCCCTGGTGACACACAGTCCGCGTACAGGCGTCTTCTGGTCCAGCATCCGGTTGCTGGTTCTCTGGCCTTCCAGTCGCCCGTCACCACCACCTCACCCCTCGCGGGGACAACCACGTCTTCGTTCAAGAGGACCCTGCAGATTCCAAGGAGCTCTTCGGCTTGAAGGAGTATAACCTCTTCTCCGTTGAGCCGCAGGAACTTCCTGCCGACGTCGACCGTTGCCTCGTGGCTCCTGAGGGCATCCAGTCCCCGAATCACCTCGTCAGCTACCTCCGCGACGAACACCCACAGACGCACGGCACTCCGTCCCAAGGTGAGCTTCAGCAGGCCCTCCTTATCCACAGGCCAGGTGTCGCCCGATGCCGTCACAAGCTGGTATGGTCGGCTCGGCTTCCTCGTCGGCAAACCCTTCGCCACGTCAGGGCTGATGATGGTCACGGCCGCCCCGGTGTCCACCAGCACGCGGCACGGCTTTCCCCTTACCCAGCCGTCCGCGATGAGGCTGTCATCCATCCGCCGGCTGACGGTGCGCAGCGTCACTCAAGGGGACGGTGGTGATGGCGCCGTGGTGCCCCTTTCCGCGATGGCCCTTACTCGTTTTCCGGTTGCCCTTCCTGCTGTGTGCAGTCTCTCAGCATGTGCCTGGGTTGTCCACACCCCCAACACAGGCCATTAGGTGTTCGCCGGCGTCCCTCGGCTGGTCTTCTGTCTCCGGCGTAGCGCACACTCCTCGTTCTCGACGACGGAATAGCTGATACCTTGGCCGCCTCCATACTTAGTGCTGTCGTTAGCGCCTTGTGGATTATTTTATAATCGCCGAGCAATAGGCGCTATTAACTGTGTGGCCTCCTCCTCTGGTGACCATTTGTTGTGCTTGGCCACTAAGTCAAATTGGCGGCGGAAGTCCTCAAACGTTGACCCGCAATAATGTTTAGGAGCTTAGACGCGTGCAGATGTTGTGTCGCGTCCCGGTGCGTCGACTTTAAATCCTTTAACCTCCTGCCGACGACGTCCTCCACCATGGCGTTCAGGGACTTTGCATTGCTGTCAACCTTTCCCTCCAGCTCGTCAACGCGGCTTGCCAAATCTTCGACGCGGTCGTCCACTTTACCCATCCACCTGCGGAGCTCTGTGACGTCATCTCTCACGCCGGTCAGCTGCTCCTCGAACTTCACGGCAAGGGCCTCGTTTGCCGCTTTCATCTCCGTGGTCAATTCGGTCATATTCGCGGTCAGGCTGCTGTTTGTGGCTTCCATCTTCGCAGCCAGGCTGTTATTTGCCGCTTCCGTCTTCGCTGTTAATTCGCTCAGCTTTTCCAAAAGCTATTCCAATGCCGATTCCATGGCCGTTATCCCACATCCTGATGCCAGTTGTGACTTTGTGGGTTCGTAAAATTAAGAAGTTCAATTACACCCTAAAAAATGTTCTTTATGTCCACCTTATTCCAATGTCACAATTACAATTTCGTAATGTACACAATTACAACTAAGCCAGTTCGTCTTTCCACGTACACTCGGCGCGCCTTACACTACTGCTCGCCACGACTCACTCAACTCAACTGACTCCTGTCGCCTCTCCCGTATTGATCCGCGGCCCGAAGTTTCTCGAGATTTCCTTTTATGGTGGGGGAAAACATTCTCGATGCTTCGCCCTCCTTCGGGCGGCAGGAGGATGGGGAAACGAAGACTAAGCTACCCCTGCGATCCCCCCTCCCTCCTCCGGCCTTCATTTATTGATCGGCATCAAGAGTTTGCCGAATGGGTAACAATATATAGGTTTTGTGTTTTTGAATAACTACAAGTAATGGATCGTTTCTTATATGACATGACCCAAAGAGATTTGTCTTTCTTGGGACATGCGGAATGTGACACGGTGCAATTAGCCATGGTATAGATTCCAGGAATAAGAGTAAACACTTGCAGGTAGATTTTGTGTACTTTAACAACAAAGGGAGAGGTTTGAATGATTAGAATTCTAGCGACTATATGTAACGAGGGTAGGAACGTATTATGCTTAATTTATATCCCAGATAAGTGTGCAGTTCATGGGATAAGCTTAGCTACTGTCCACCTAAATCAATGATTTATCTTAGGTCCCAGTGCAGCACTTTAAAATAGCTGGTGCATCAAAATAAGCTTCAGTCGAGGTAATCCAGAATCAGACATACTCCTCGATGAATAACTACATTTAAAGACCTATTGCCTTTTTCCATTCTATTTCTAATAAGTTTGTAAACTAAATCTTTGGACTAAAGACACATTTGGCATAGATAGCGAAATTACATATCACAAGTAAGGTTGGCCAAGCCGCAGTGTAATGTGCAAACCTTTTTGGATGTCACCGCATTACAGGAATCATTTTAACTTTAATAGTGGTTGATAGAGTCGACATGAAAAATTCAATGCCACAGCCGGTATTTGAACCACGGATTTACTGGTTTCATCGAGTCGCCCGTACCCATTGAGCTACCATGGGCAATTTTCAGTCAGTACATTAAATTTTACAATTGACTCCTACATTTCCCCGGTAAACCACTACGGGCTCCCGCATCCGAGATTCACCGTTTGTGTCATGACGGCAAATTGGCCGTGCTAGCTCAATGGGTAAGAGCGACTGGACGGGAACGAGTAGATCCGTGGTTCAAAATCAGCCGTGGCATTGAATTTTTTATTTCGGCTCTATCAATCCAATACCTTAGCCTGTATACGCTAGTGTGAAGAAATGAATGATGTTCTTTAAGTAACTAAAATAATAAGAGTTAAATGATTAACGCTGGGACCGAAGTACTTACAATAGCTCAGTGAGACAAACGGCGTATCTCGGATACAAGAGCTCCTAGTGGTTTACCTGGCAAATATATGAGACAATTGGAAAATTTAATGTCGTGACGGTAAATTGGCCATGGTAGCTCAATGGGTAAGAGCGAGTAGACGCATACCAGTAGATCCGCGGTTCATATCCCGGCCGTGGTATTGAATTCTTTGACTCTATCAATCCAACAACTTAACTTAGGCTGTATACAGCTAGCCTGAAGAAATGAATAATTTCCAACAACTAGTTTACTTACTAGTTGTGTTTGCTTCTCTAAACAGTTCTTATAAGAGCTTTATATTCAGTGTTTGAGATTTAAAGAAATCTGAAAATCAGAGAGAGAGAGAGAGGGAGAGAGAGAAATAGAGAGAGAGAGAGACGAATGCACTTCATAAAAATAATAAATAAATGTTCTTACATAAATTTTTATTGATACACTTCGTATAAGGCCAGAAAAGCAACAAATTTGTAACATTCGGGTACAAAAAATTATACTCACTGAAGGATTCAGTGAGAAAAATAATGGAGAATGTGTATTTTTGTATAACAGTTTTAGGAAATGTAATTAAAACATATAAATAAATTGTATAAACGTTTCATACATAAATTCAAAATAAATTATTGAGGTTTATAACAGTTTTAATAAATCATATTATAAAAGGCCTGCAATGATAATAGTTTATATACTAAACACATGAATATATAATAGCGGACAGAAGACGGCCAACTCTGTTTGGGTCAGATATTCCGCTTCTGTTGTAACTTTTCTGTAGTCAAACGAGCTACTTAAAAAAAC
The DNA here is from genome assembly GCA_030765055.1 of Mantis religiosa. Taxonomy (NCBI): domain Eukaryota; kingdom Metazoa; phylum Arthropoda; class Insecta; order Mantodea; family Mantidae; genus Mantis; species Mantis religiosa. The sequence goes on from CM060952.1 coordinate 46,800,217, forward strand.
ATGTAAATAATAAGAAAATTGTATCAACGGCTGCTCAGAGTATACTTAAATTAAAATGATCTTAACTGTACGGTATGTAATTTATTACACCACGAAAACTGGATAAAGTTTAGTTTTTTCTGTTATATATAAGCATGCTTCTGATAGACGCTATTTTTATTTCATTTCTCACTTGTCTCCTGTGATCACAAATGTTGCTGCCTCCATTACACGGTTGGCGTGAGTTTTGCTGGACTTCATTGCTTTGGTTGCCCACATCTGCATCGCACATCGAATAGCACTAAGCAGTACATTCATCGGACTGAAAATTTACAGTTATAGTGTTCTTTTGTGATTATGAAGAATATTCGCATGTGAAAGAAGTTATTACTTAGTGGGATTCCGCACACTCCACGATGATAAGAGAAGAAACTTAGTATCAGCTATGATGTATTTGAAGCGGCGGCAATATTCTTGTTATTCACGACTGAAACTGGTGCAACCCCCTTTTCATTAATTAATGTAACGTATAATTATCTGAATTAAACCTTTACACAAAAGTCATGCAGAATTTCAAGTATATACTTAAATCACTGATGTGACAAAAGACTGTCTGTTTCCATGGCACATCAATAAACGTGGCGGTTCACTAGAATCTTCCAAACTGTTCTTTAGACACGTACAAACTATGGACTCTTGGCTGAGGAAAGAAGAAAGTGTAAATACACCAACTGGTTTGGTATCCATCCTGAATGCACGATGTATTATCAGTGCTGTATCAATAGAAAAGCGTCCAACAGCTGTTCGATCCAGAGAACTTCCAGAATCCACTTCCTTTGATCGTTATCCTGTTGCACTGGTGCAATCGAATGCATTGCCTCCTTGTGGTTTGCTGCAGTTGGTGCAATGGCTCATCAGCAAGAGAACATAACACTGACCTCTGCGTCCAGCAGAGTATGTAGTCTTTTTGGAGCAGTTGAATATAAAATTTGGGAAAGTGAAGAAAAGAACATGACAAAATTTCTCTCACTAAGTGTTGCATAGCCTGAACCCTAAAGAAAATATTGTTCCAGATCGTTGGTTTCCTTCGATACAATTTTTATGTAAAGTCGCCTTGAAATCATTTTAAATATCAATAAATCTCAAATGTTATGACAAAATTCCAAAAAGTTGTTCTTTTACTTCCAAACAAATCTTTACTGGTGAGTGGAGAGGTCCATGACCTTCGTTAAGCTCAAGGTTATGAAAGCTATTCAGTTTATTAGTAATTATAAAGAATTAATCTATCCTTGAACTTTCAGAACAATACAGGTTGTATAGTAATCCATATATTTACACTATTTAAAAGTTCTTCATTTGTTGTTTTGATGTATATAACATAAATGGCTTCAGATTTGATCAGTTTTGCGAGTAGAGGTTAGAAGGCTATGTTATCAGTCATTACCCATATCAATAAATTAAAATAACAAGCCACAGAACAATTACCAATAACATCCAACACCATCAATACTTTTGCAACTAGACCCTCGGCATGGGGTTGTAAGGAAGTATAAGTTAGTGGGTATTACTGCAACGCACACCAAGGAACGGGTGATTTATACCAAACCTATGTACTTGACGTTATTTTTATTTATATTTTCTTCATTTAAATCGATCATTATTAAACTAACAAGAGATTGTGTTTCTCTATTAACTGTAATAATACTACTACTACTACTACTACTACTACTACTACTACTACTACTACTACTACTAATAATAATAATAATAATAATAATAATAATAATAATAATAATAATAATAATAATAATAATAATAATAATAATAATAATAATAATAATAATAATAATAATAATAATAATAATAATAATAATAATAATAATAATAATAATGATAATGATAATGATAATGATAATGATAATGATAATGATAATGATAATGATAATGATAATGATAATGATAATGATAATGATAATGATAATGATAATAATAATAATAATAATAATAATAATAATAATAATAATAATAATAATAATAATAATAATAATAATAATAATAATAATAATAATAATAATAATAATAATAATAATAATAATAATAATAATAATAATAATAATAATAATAATAATAATAATAATAATAATAAATAATAATAATAATAATAATCATGATGATAATAATAATAATAATAATAATAATAATAATAATAATAATAATAATAATAATAATAATAATAATAATAATAATAATAATAATAACAACAACAACAACAACAACAACAAACAACAAACAACAAACAACAAACAACAAACAACAAACAATAATAATAATAATAATAATAATAATAATAATAATAATAATAATAATAATAATAATAATAATAATAATAATAAATAATAATAATAATAATAATCATGATAATAATAATAATAATAATAATAATAATAATAATAATAATAATAATAATAATAATAATAATAATAATAATAATAATAATAATAATAATAATAATAATAATAATAATAATAATAATAATAATAATAATAATAATAATAAATATGTTAGCTTATATAATAATAATCTTCTATAGCTTAACACTGTGATGCATTTAAATCATGTATTTATACTCTGGCAGTGGCTTACTTCTACTAATTGATCACACGTTAAAAATTCTTCTTTGTGTAATTTACGTCCTCCAACGTTACGTCTTATCTGACGAAGAATGGAATGAGTGAAATGATGCTCAATTGAGCTCAGGTTCCACAGAGCATGTAGTTGCACATAATTAGTCTTTTAGGATAAGAGAAATCCTGAAAAAAACCTTATCTAGGTAACTCACACTGTCCGAGCTTCGAGAAACAGTTGTTTTAAAACATAGTATCCATAATTACTGAAATTATTTAATACCAAGAAGGTCTCCTTTACTGTCATACATAGGTTTCTTTATTTGCCCAAAGGACTACAAGAATTGATAATTATTTTGAAAAAGAATAGATTAGAATCAAGAAGCTCGAGCTTGATGATTTGCATTCGATAATAGCGACAATGACACTGAGACATCCTTCAGTGACGGAACATCACTGATCATGCATCTCACATTACGCCTTGTCAGTTAAGAAAATCATATTTTTAGAAATTATTCCCGTTCTACAAATTGATTACACTAAAACATTACTAAATACAAAATTGAAGGATCTTATAGTAATAGATTAGACTTCACATCGCTATTTCAGTTCTGACTGACCACTGAAGTAGTAGGAAATTTTGGTAAAGTTTTCTACAACGAAGCATTTCCAGAACATTCATTTAGTCTGTTTTAGGTCACATCAACATTAACATTTTTGGCAGTTTTTATAATAAATTTAATTATTAATGGAACATGGAGAAAAGATAAATGGGCGTGTATGTGTGATGTATAAAACCCAAATAAACCTAGTGACAGCTGTACACGAGGTAACACTATCGCCTATAGGCAATAATATCTTATAGAAATGCTTTGGAATGACTTCGACAGTTACAGTTCGCAGAGAAAAAGGTTACTACAGATGTATTAGCTGCCGCAGAAAGTGCTATGCTTTTGTATATACTTATAATATTGTGACTTTGTGCGTTCGTAAAATTAAAAATTTCAATTACACCACTCAAAAATGTTCTTTATTTCCACCTTGTTCCAATGTCACAATTACAATTTCGTAATGTACACATTTACAACTAAGCCAGTTCGTCTCTCCACGTACACTCGGCGCGCCTTACACTACTGCTCGCCACGACTCACTCAACTCAACTGACTCCTGTCGCCTCTCCCGTATTGATCCGCGGCCCGAAGTTTCTCGAGATTTCCTTTTATGGAGAGGAAAGCATTCTCGATGCTTCGCCCTCCTTCGGGCGCAGGAGGAGGGGAAATGAGGACTCAGCAACCCCTGCGGTCTCCCCTCCCTCCACCGGCCTTCATTTTTCGATCGGCATCCTGAGTTTGCCGCTTGGGTAACACTGCTCCCTCCTCAAGGCTGGTCGTCCCGAACAGCACCATCGTAGCGGGCCAGGCGATCCAGGTGTACCACCAACATCTTTCACCGGGCACCTTCTGGATGCGGTAGTCCACGTCGTTAATCCTCTTCACCACACGGTACGGTCCTTGCCATCGTTGCTGAAGCTTTGGGCAGCGTCCTTTGGTCCGGGTAGGGCGGGGCAACCAGACCACGTCTCCTTGCTGGAAACCTTGGCTGTTGGCTTGCCTGTCGTATCGGGTTTTCATGCGGTCGCTCGCCTTCTGGATGTTCTGGCGAGCCATCTCCTGCATGTCGTGGAGTTGGTCCACCAGGTTCTCCACATACTCGGTCGCTGGCTGTTTCACCACCGGAGGGCTTCCAAAAGCCAGGTCAAAGTGGAGGCGTAACTCTCGGCCGAATATTAAGCAGGCTGGCGTGATCCCCGTGGTATCGTGTGTTGACGAGCGGTAGGCCAGATAGAACAGTGGCACCTTGACGTCCCAGTCTCGCTGATGGCTGGCGAAGACCTTCCTCAAGTGTTCCTCTAAGGTCTTGATGTACCTTTCGACCTTGCCATCCGACTGGGCATGTAGAGGTGTTGTGCGGGTCCTGTTAACCCCAAGTCTCTCTAGTGCCTCCTTCATCAGGTTGGACTCAAAATTGGTGCCTTGGTCATTGTGCAGCCCTAATGTTACCCCAAATCGGCAAAACACTTGTTCCACGAGGATGTCCGTGATTGTCCTTGCCTCTTGGTTCGGGATGGCATACACCTTCGGCCACTTAGTGAAGTAGTCCACGACCACCAACAGGTACTTGTTGCCTCGGTCGGATATTGGGAGCGATCCAGCAATGTCAACGATGATCAGTTCGAATGGCGCTCCAACGTTGTACTGTTGAATGCGACCCCGGCTCCTATTCTGGGGGCCGCGAATCGCCACGCACACGTGACACTGATGGCACCATGTCTCAGCGTCTGTTCGGAGTCTCAGCCAGTAGTAACGCTGTCGTAGTTTGTCAATCGTCCGTTTCGCTCCCAGGTGTCCTCCTGAAGTACCAGCGTGCACTTCTTCCAAGACTTGCGGGACCTTTCTCCGGGGAAGTACCAACTGTTCTCTCTTTGTCTTCCCATTGGGTGACTCCCATACCCGGAACAGCACGCCCTCTTTGGTCTTCAACGAGTCCCATTGGGCCCAGTACGACTTGTAGGTGGCGCTACTCGGTGCGATGTCCGCCCAGGTTGGTCTCGTCCCTGCCTTGACTTCCCTCAAGAGTGGCCCCAAGTCTGCGTCCGCCAGCTGCTCCCTCCTCAGGCCAGCTCTATCCCATCCGCAGGCATTGCCGTGACTTCTCGAACTGCTGCTGCACGCTCCCTCTCCTCCAGTCTTGTGCATTGGCCGCACTCTTCTGGACAGTGTCTTTGGGACATAGCGTCCGCGTTACCGTGGCTCTTCCCGCTGCGATGTTCCGAGGTGAAGTCCTACACCTGCAGCCTCTGAACCCAACGTGATCTCTGGCCTTCCAGGTTCTTAAAGCACATTCGCCAGGTTAGGGCGTGATGGTAAGACCTCAGGTGGAATAGCTGACCGTACAGGTACTTGTGGAAGTGCTCCAAGGTCTTTACCACCGCCAATAATTCTCGCCGGGTGACGCAGTGGTTCTCCTCTGCCTTGGATAGCGTCCTGCTGTAGTAGGCTATCACCCGCTCATGGCCGTCCTGGATCTCCGATAGGACGCCTCCAATGCAATGGTCTCTGGCGTCGGTGTCCACATGGAAGGCGCCTCCTGGTTGTGGAAATCCCAAAATTGGAGCGCTGCACAGGGTCTTCATCAGGTGCTGGAAAGCGTCGTCGGCGTCCTCCATCCACACATAAGGCCGGTGTTCCTCTGTCAGGTGGGTGAGGGGTTTGACGATGTTAGAGAACCCCATTATGAAGCGGCGGTAATAATCGCACAGCCCCAGGAAACTGGGCAACTCTTTCTTATTCTTTGGGCGAGGCCAAATTTTCACAGCCTGTGTCTTCTCCGAGTCTGTGGCCACTCCGGCTGCTGAGACTATGTGGTCCAAGTAGTTCTCTTCCTTGCGGAAGAGCTGGCACTTCTTTACGTTCAGCTTCAAGTTGGTCGCCTGCAATCTCTGTAGCACTTTACTCAGATTCTCGAGATGGTCTTCAAAAGTTTTACCGACGATGATGATGTCGTCCAGGTATAGCAGGCAGGCGTCGTAAGTGAGTCCTCTCATCACTGACTCCATCAGGCGTTGGAAGGTAGCTGGTGCGTTACAGAGGCTAAAGGGCATCACTGTGAACTGCCTGAGCCCTTGGCCTGTCAAGAATGCGGTCTACTCTTTGTCTCTCGGATTTAGAGCTACCTGACAGTAGCCCGATTTCAGGTCCGGGGTCGAGGACCACTGCACACCAGCTACCGTGCCCAGGGTGTCGTCAATCCGGGGAAAGGGGAAGCAGTCCTTCCGGGTAACAGCGTTCAGCTTCCTTTAGTCCACGCAGAAGAGCAGCTCGCCGTTCTTCTTCGTCACCAAGACTACAGGGGAACACCAAGGGCTGTCAGACTCTTCAATCACCCCCCTGGATCTCATGTCGTCCAGCAAGTCTCGTACCGCCCCTTGCTTCGCCAGCGAAACGCGTCTAGGTGGTTGCCGAATAGGCCGGGCAGTCCCGGTGTCGATGCGGCGAAGCACTTTGTCCGTGCGGCCATAGTCCCTAACGCCTTGGCTGAAGACGCGCTGGTATCGCTTCAGAAGTTGTTGAACTTTCACCAGTTGCTCTGCGGTAGGGTCGGCTCCCCTCTCCAGTAAGCCTTCTAGCCGGTGCCCCAGATGTTGCGTCGGCACCGGCTCCTGTGTCTTGTCAATTGCTGTTACGCTCAACACTGGCTCTCACGTTCCCAACTCCGTCCCGGCCTGGACGACTTGATCGGTATCCGTTGGAATTAGCAGTCTCACTGGCAACTCCCCTCGGCACAGCAGCAATTCCCTGGTGACACACAGTCCGCGTACAGGCGTCTTCTGGTCCAGCATCCGGTTGCTGGTTCTCTGGCCTTCCAGTCGCCCGTCACCACCACCTCACCCCTCGCGGGGACAACCACGTCTTCGTTCAAGAGGACCCTGCAGATTCCAAGGAGCTCTTCGGCTTGAAGGAGTATAACCTCTTCTCCGTTGAGCCGCAGGAACTTCCTGCCGACGTCGACCGTTGCCTCGTGGCTCCTGAGGGCATCCAGTCCCCGAATCACCTCGTCAGCTACCTCCGCGACGAACACCCACAGACGCACGGCACTCCGTCCCAAGGTGAGCTTCAGCAGGCCCTCCTTATCCACAGGCCAGGTGTCGCCCGATGCCGTCACAAGCTGGTATGGTCGGCTCGGCTTCCTCGTCGGCAAACCCTTCGCCACGTCAGGGCTGATGATGGTCACGGCCGCCCCGGTGTCCACCAGCACGCGGCACGGCTTTCCCCTTACCCAGCCGTCCGCGATGAGGCTGTCATCCATCCGCCGGCTGACGGTGCGCAGCGTCACTCAAGGGGACGGTGGTGATGGCGCCGTGGTGCCCCTTTCCGCGATGGCCCTTACTCGTTTTCCGGTTGCCCTTCCTGCTGTGTGCAGTCTCTCAGCATGTGCCTGGGTTGTCCACACCCCCAACACAGGCCATTAGGTGTTCGCCGGCGTCCCTCGGCTGGTCTTCTGTCTCCGGCGTAGCGCACACTCCTCGTTCTCGACGACGGAATAGCTGATACCTTGGCCGCCTCCATACTTAGTGCTGTCGTTAGCGCCTTGTGGATTATTTTATAATCGCCGAGCAATAGGCGCTATTAACTGTGTGGCCTCCTCCTCTGGTGACCATTTGTTGTGCTTGGCCACTAAGTCAAATTGGCGGCGGAAGTCCTCAAACGTTGACCCGCAATAATGTTTAGGAGCTTAGACGCGTGCAGATGTTGTGTCGCGTCCCGGTGCGTCGACTTTAAATCCTTTAACCTCCTGCCGACGACGTCCTCCACCATGGCGTTCAGGGACTTTGCATTGCTGTCAACCTTTCCCTCCAGCTCGTCAACGCGGCTTGCCAAATCTTCGACGCGGTCGTCCACTTTACCCATCCACCTGCGGAGCTCTGTGACGTCATCTCTCACGCCGGTCAGCTGCTCCTCGAACTTCACGGCAAGGGCCTCGTTTGCCGCTTTCATCTCCGTGGTCAATTCGGTCATATTCGCGGTCAGGCTGCTGTTTGTGGCTTCCATCTTCGCAGCCAGGCTGTTATTTGCCGCTTCCGTCTTCGCTGTTAATTCGCTCAGCTTTTCCAAAAGCTATTCCAATGCCGATTCCATGGCCGTTATCCCACATCCTGATGCCAGTTGTGACTTTGTGGGTTCGTAAAATTAAGAAGTTCAATTACACCCTAAAAAATGTTCTTTATGTCCACCTTATTCCAATGTCACAATTACAATTTCGTAATGTACACAATTACAACTAAGCCAGTTCGTCTTTCCACGTACACTCGGCGCGCCTTACACTACTGCTCGCCACGACTCACTCAACTCAACTGACTCCTGTCGCCTCTCCCGTATTGATCCGCGGCCCGAAGTTTCTCGAGATTTCCTTTTATGGTGGGGGAAAACATTCTCGATGCTTCGCCCTCCTTCGGGCGGCAGGAGGATGGGGAAACGAAGACTAAGCTACCCCTGCGATCCCCCCTCCCTCCTCCGGCCTTCATTTATTGATCGGCATCAAGAGTTTGCCGAATGGGTAACAATATATAGGTTTTGTGTTTTTGAATAACTACAAGTAATGGATCGTTTCTTATATGACATGACCCAAAGAGATTTGTCTTTCTTGGGACATGCGGAATGTGACACGGTGCAATTAGCCATGGTATAGATTCCAGGAATAAGAGTAAACACTTGCAGGTAGATTTTGTGTACTTTAACAACAAAGGGAGAGGTTTGAATGATTAGAATTCTAGCGACTATATGTAACGAGGGTAGGAACGTATTATGCTTAATTTATATCCCAGATAAGTGTGCAGTTCATGGGATAAGCTTAGCTACTGTCCACCTAAATCAATGATTTATCTTAGGTCCCAGTGCAGCACTTTAAAATAGCTGGTGCATCAAAATAAGCTTCAGTCGAGGTAATCCAGAATCAGACATACTCCTCGATGAATAACTACATTTAAAGACCTATTGCCTTTTTCCATTCTATTTCTAATAAGTTTGTAAACTAAATCTTTGGACTAAAGACACATTTGGCATAGATAGCGAAATTACATATCACAAGTAAGGTTGGCCAAGCCGCAGTGTAATGTGCAAACCTTTTTGGATGTCACCGCATTACAGGAATCATTTTAACTTTAATAGTGGTTGATAGAGTCGACATGAAAAATTCAATGCCACAGCCGGTATTTGAACCACGGATTTACTGGTTTCATCGAGTCGCCCGTACCCATTGAGCTACCATGGGCAATTTTCAGTCAGTACATTAAATTTTACAATTGACTCCTACATTTCCCCGGTAAACCACTACGGGCTCCCGCATCCGAGATTCACCGTTTGTGTCATGACGGCAAATTGGCCGTGCTAGCTCAATGGGTAAGAGCGACTGGACGGGAACGAGTAGATCCGTGGTTCAAAATCAGCCGTGGCATTGAATTTTTTATTTCGGCTCTATCAATCCAATACCTTAGCCTGTATACGCTAGTGTGAAGAAATGAATGATGTTCTTTAAGTAACTAAAATAATAAGAGTTAAATGATTAACGCTGGGACCGAAGTACTTACAATAGCTCAGTGAGACAAACGGCGTATCTCGGATACAAGAGCTCCTAGTGGTTTACCTGGCAAATATATGAGACAATTGGAAAATTTAATGTCGTGACGGTAAATTGGCCATGGTAGCTCAATGGGTAAGAGCGAGTAGACGCATACCAGTAGATCCGCGGTTCATATCCCGGCCGTGGTATTGAATTCTTTGACTCTATCAATCCAACAACTTAACTTAGGCTGTATACAGCTAGCCTGAAGAAATGAATAATTTCCAACAACTAGTTTACTTACTAGTTGTGTTTGCTTCTCTAAACAGTTCTTATAAGAGCTTTATATTCAGTGTTTGAGATTTAAAGAAATCTGAAAATCAGAGAGAGAGAGAGAGGGAGAGAGAGAAATAGAGAGAGAGAGAGACGAATGCACTTCATAAAAATAATAAATAAATGTTCTTACATAAATTTTTATTGATACACTTCATATAAGGCCAGAAAAGCAACAAATTTGTAACATTCGGGTACAAAAAATTATACTCACTGAAGGATTCAGTGAGAAAAATAATGGAGAATGTGTATTTTTGTATAACAGTTTTAGGAAATGTAATTAAAACATATAAATAAATTGTATAAACGTTTCATACATAAATTCAAAATAAATTATTGAGGTTTATAACAGTTTTAATAAATCATATTATAAAAGGCCTGCAATGATAATAGTTTATATACTAAACACATGAATATATAATAGCGGACAGAAGACGGCCAACTCTGTTTGGGTCAGATATTCCGCTTCTGTTGTAACTTTTCTGTAGTCAAACGAGCTACTTAAAAAAACATGTAAATAATAAGAAAATTGTATCAACGGCTGCTCAGAGTATACTTAAATTAAAATGATCTT
>CM060952.1:46815842-46820842 GCA_030765055.1 Mantis religiosa
CTGTTCGGAGTCTCAGCCAGTAGTAACGCTGTCGTAGTTTGTCAATCGTCCGTTTCGCTCCCAGGTGTCCTCCTGAAGTACCAGCGTGCACTTCTTCCAAGACTTGCGGGACCTTTCTCCGGGGAAGTACCAACTGTTCTCTCTGTGTCTTCCCATTGGGTGACTCCCATACCCGGAACAGCACGCCCTCTTTGGTCTTCAACGAGTCCCATTGGGCCCAGTACGACTTGTAGGTGGCGCTACTCGGTGCGATGTCCGCCCAGGTTGGTCTCGTCCCTGCCTTAACTTCCCTCAAGAGTGGCCCCAAGTCTGCGTCCGCCAGCTGCTCCCTCCTCAGGCCAGCTCTATCCCATCCGCAGGCATTGCCGTGACTTCTCGAACTGCTGCTGCACGCTCCCTCTCCCCCAGTCTTGTGCATTGGCCGCACTCTTCTGGACAGTGTCTTTGGGACATAGCGTCCGCGTTACCGTGGCTCTTCCCGCTGCGATGTTCCGAGGTGAAGTCCTACACCTGCAGCCTCTGAACCCAACGTGATCTCTGGCCTTCCAGGTTCTTAAAGCACATTCGCCAGGTTAGGGCGTGATGGTCAGACCTCAGGTGGAATAGCTGACCGTACAGGTACTTGTGGAAGTGCTCCAAGGTCTTTACCACCGCCAATAATCCTCGCCGGGTGACGCAGTGGTTCTCCTCTGCCTTGGATAGCGTCCTGCTGTAGTAGGCTATCACCCGCTCATGGCCGTCCTGGATCTCCGATAGGACGCCTCCAATGCAATGGTCGCTGGCGTCGGTGTCCACATGGAAGGCGCCTCCTGGTTGTGGAAATCCTAAAATTGGAGCGCTGCACAGGGTCTTCATCAGGTGCTGGAAAGCGTCGTCGGCGTCCTCCATCCACACATAAGGCCGGTGTTCCTCTGTCAGGTGGGTGAGGGGTTTGGCGATGTTAGAGAACCCCATTATGAAGCGGCGGTAATAATCGCACAGCCCCAGGAAACTGGGCAACTCTTTCTTATTCTTTGGGCGAGGCCAAATTTTCACAGCCTGTGTCTTCTCCGAGTCTGTGGCCACTCCTGCTGCTGAGACTATGTGGTCCAAGTAGTTCTCTTCCTTGCGGAAGAGCTGGCACTTCTTTACGTTCAGCTTCAAGTTGGTCGCCTGCAATCTCTGTAGCACTTTACTCAGATTATCGAGATGGTCTTCAAAAGTTTTACCGACGATGATGATGTCGTCCAGGTATAGCAGGCAGGCGTCGTAAGTGAGTCCTCTCATCACTGACTCCATCAGGCGTTGGAAGGTAGCTGGTGCGTTACAGAGGCTAAAGGGCATCACTGTGAACTGCCTGAGCCCATGGCCTGTCAAGAATGCGGTCTACTCTTTGTCTCTCGGATTTAGAGCTACCTGACAGTAGCCCGATTTCAGGTCCGGGGTCGAGGACCACTGCACACCAGCTACCGTGCCCAGGCTGTCGTCAATCCGGGGAAAGGGGAAGCAGTCCTTCCGGGTAACAGCGTTCAGCTTCCTTTAGTCCACGCAGAAGAGCAGCTCGCCGTTCTTCTTCGTCACCAAGACTACAGGGGAACACCAAGGGCTGTCAGACTCTTCAATCACCCCCTGGATCTCATGTCGTCCAGCATGTCTCGTACCGCCCCTTGCTTCGCCAGCGAAACGCGTCTAGGTGGTTGCCGAATAGGCCGGGCAGTCCCGGTGTCGATGCGGCGAAGCACTTTGTCCGTGCGGCCATAGTCCCTATCGCCTTGGCTGAAGACGCGCTGGTATCGCTTCAGAAGTTGTTGAACTTTCTCCAGTTGCTCTGCGGTAGGGTCGGCTCCCCTCTCCAGTAAGCCTTCTAGCCGGTGCCCCAGATGTTGCGTCGGCACCGGCTCCTGTGTCTTGTCAATTGCTGTTACGCTCAACACTGGCTCTCACGTTCCCAACTCCGTCCCGGCCTGGACGACTTGATCGGTATCCGTTGGAATTAGCAGTCTCACTGGCAACTCCCCTCGGCACAGCAGCAATTCCCTGGTGACACACAGTCCGCGTACAGGCGTCTTCTGGTCCAGCATCCGGTTGCTGGTTCTCTGGCCTTCCAGTCGCCCGTCACCACCACCTCACTCCTCGCGGGGACAACCACGTCTTCGTTCAAGAGGACCCTGCAGATTCCAAGGAGCTCTTCGGCTTGAAGGAGTATAACCTCTTCTCCGTTGAGCCGCAGGACTTTCCTGCCGACGTCGACCGTTGCCTCGTGGCTCCTGAGGGCATCCGGTCCCCGAATCACCTCGTCAGCTACCTCCGCGGCGAACACCCACAGACGCACGGCACTCGGTCCCAAGGTCAGCTTCAGCAGGCCCCCCTTATCCACAGGCCAGGTGTCGCCCGATGCCGTCACAAGCTGGTATGGTCGGCTCGGCTTCCTCGTCGGCAAACCCTTCACCACGTCAGGGCTGATGATGGTCACGGCCGCCCCGGTGTCCACCAGCACGCGGCACGGCTTTCCCCTTACCCAGCCGTCCGCGATGAGGCTGTCATCCATCCGCCGGCTGACGGTGCGCAGCGTCACTCAAGGGGACGGTGGTGATGGCGCCGTGGTGCCCCTTTCCGCGATGGCCCTTACTCGTTTTCCGGTTGCCCTTCCTGCTGTGTGCAGTCTCTCAGCATGTGCCTGGGTTGTCCACACCCCCAACACAGGCCATTAGGTGTTCGCCGGCGTCCCTCGGCTGGTCTTCTGTCTCCGGCGTAGCGCACACTCCTCGTTCTCGACGACGGAATAGCTGATACCTTGGCCGCCTCCATACTTAGTGCTGTCGTTAGCGCCTTGTGGATTATTTTATAATCGCCGAGCAATAGGCGCTATTAACTGTGTGGCCTCCTCCTCTGGTGACCATTTGTTGTGCTTGGCCACTAAGTCAAATTGGCGGCGGAAGTCCTCAAACGTTGACCCGCAATAATGTTTAGGAGCTTAGACGCGTGCAGATGTTGTGTCGCGTCCCGGTGCGTCGACTTTAAATCCTTTAACCTCCTGCCGACGACGTCCTCCACCATGGCGTTCAGGGACTTTGCATTGCTGTCAACCTTTCCCTCCAGCTCGTCAACGCGGCTTGCCAAATCTTCGACGCGGTCGTCCACTTGACCCATCCACCTGCGGAGCTCTGTGACGTCATCTCTCACGCCGGTCAGCTGCTCCTCGAACTTCACGGCAAGGGCCTCGTTTGCCGCTTTCATCTCCGTGGTCAATTCGGTCATATTCGCGGTCAGGCTGCTGTTTGTGGTTTCCATCTTCGCAGCCAGGCTTTTATTTGCCGCTTCCGTCTTCGCTGTTAATTCGCTCAGCTTTTCCAAAAGCTTTTCCAATGCCGATTCCATGGCCGTTATCCCACTTCCTGACGCCAGTTGTGACTTTGTGGCTTCGTAAAATTAAAAAGTTCAATTACACCCTCAAAAATGTTCTCTATGTCCACCTTATTCCAATGTCACAATTACAATTTCGTAATGTACACAATTACAACTAAGCCAGTTCGTCTTTCCACGTACACTCGGCGCGCCTTACACTACTGCTCGCCACGACTCACTCAACTCAACTGACTCCTGTCGCCTCTCCCGTATTGATCCGCGGCCCGAAGTTTCTCGAGATTTCCTTTTATGGTGGGGGAAAACATTCTCGATGCTTCGCCCTCCTTCGGGCGGCAGGAGGATGGGGAAACGAAGACTAAGCTACCCCTGCGATCCCCCCTCCCTCCACCGGCCTTCATTTATTGATCGGCATCAAGAGTTTGCCGAATGGGTAACAATATATAGGTTTTGTGTTTTTGAATAACTACAAGTAATGGATCGTTTCTTATATGACATGACCCAAAGAGATTTGTCTTTCTTGGGACATGCGGAATGTGACACGGTGCAATTAGCCATGGTATAGATTCCAGGAATAAGAGTAAACAGTTGCAGGTAGATTTTGTGTACTTTAACAACAAAGGGAGAGGTTTGAATGATTAGAATTCTAGCGACTATATGTAACGAGGGTAGGAACGTATTATGCTTAATTTATATCCCAGATAAGTGTGCAGTTCATGGGATAATCTTAGCTACTGTCCACCTAAATCAATGATTTATCTTAGGTCCCAGTGCAGCACTTTAAAATAGCTGGTGCATCAAAATAAGCTTCAGTCGGGGTAATCCAGAGTCAGACATACTCCTCGATGAATAACTACATTTAAAGACCTATTGCCTTTTTCCAGTCTATTTCTAATAAGTTTGTAAACTAAATCTTTGGACTAAAGACACATTTGGCATAGATAGCGAAATTACATATCACAAGTAAGGTTGGCCAAGCCGCAGTGTAATGTGCAAACCTTTTTGGATGTCACCGCATTACAGGAATCATTTTAACTTTAATAGTGGTTGATAGAGTCGACATGAAAAATTCAATGCCACAGCCGGTATTTGAACCACGGATTTACTGGTTTCATCGAGTCGCCCGTACCCATTGAGCTACCATGGGCAATTTTCAGTCAGTACATTAAACTTTACAATTGACTCCTACATTTCCCCGGTAAACCACTACGGGCTCCCGCATCCGAGATTCACCGTTTGTGTCATGACGGCAAATTAGCCGTGCTAGCTCAATGGGTAAGAGCGACTGGACGGGAACGAGTAGATCCGTGGTTCAAAATCAGCCGTGGCATTGAATTTTTTATTTCGGCTCTATCAATCCAATACCTTAGCCTGTATACGCTAGTGTGAAGAAATGAATGATTTTCTTTAAGTAACTAAAATAATAAGAGTTAAATGATTAACGCTGGGACCGAAGTACTTACAATAGCTCATTGAGACAAACGGCGTATCTCGGATACAAGAGCTCCTAGTGGTTTACCGGGCAAATATATGAGACAATTGGAGAATTTAATGTCGTGACGGTAAATTGGCCATGGTAGCTCAATGGGTAAGAGCGAGTAGACGTATACCAGTAGATCCGCGGTTCATATCCCGGCCGTGGTATTGAATTCTTCGAC
>CM060952.1:46825842-46843712 GCA_030765055.1 Mantis religiosa
AAAAGATAAATGGGCGTATATGTGTGATGTATAAAACCCAAATAAACCTAGTGGCAGCTGTACACGAGGTAACTCCATCGCGTATAGGCAATATTATCTTATAGAAATGCTTTTGGTATGACTTCTACAGTTACATGTCGCATAGCAAAGGTTATTACAGATGTATTAGCTGCCGCAGAAAGTGCTATGCTTTTGTATATATTTATAATCTATAGGATTTTGTATTTGAATAACTACAAGTAATGGATCGTTTCTTATATGACATGACCCAAAGAGATTTGTCATTCTTGGGACATGCGGAATGTGACACGATGCAATTAGCCATGGTATAGATCTCAGGAGTAAATAGTACACAGTTGCAGGTAGATCTGGTGTATTTTTAACAACAAAGGGTGTGGTTTGAATGGTTAGAATTGTAGCGACTATATGCAATGAGGGTAAGAACGTTTTATGCTTAATTTATATCCCAGATAAGTGTGCAGTTTATGGGATAAGCTTAGCTACTGTCCACCTAAATCAATGATTTATCTTAGGTCCCAGTGCAGCACTTTAAAATAGCTGGTGCATCAAAATAAACTTCAGTCGGGGTAATCCAGAGTCAGACATACTTCTCAATGAATAAGTACATTTAAAAGACCTATTGCCTTTTTCCCTTCTATTTCTAATAAGTTTGTAAACTAAATCGTTCGACTAAGGACACATTTGGCAAAGGCGTTCTTTCTTGGTACATAGATGGCGAAGTTACATATCACAAGTAAGGTTGGCCAAGCCGCAGTGTAATGTGCAAACCTTTTTCAATGTCACCGCATTACAGGAATCATTTTAACTTAATAGTGGTTGATAGAGTCGACATGAAAAATTCAATTCCACGCCGGAATTTGAACCACTGATTTACTGGTTTGCGTCGAGTCACCCGTACCCATTGAGCTACCATGGCCAACTTGCAGTCATGACATTAAGTTCTACAATTGATTCATACATTTCCCCGGTAAACCATTAGGAGCCCTCGCATCTGAGATACACCTTTTGTGTCATGACGGCAAATTGGCCATGGTAGCTCAATGGGTAAGAGCGACTGGACGGATAGGAGTAGATCCGTTGTTCAAAATTCGGCCGTGGCATTGAATTTTTCATGTCGACTCTATCAATCCAATACCTTAGCCTGTATACGGCTAGTGTGAAGAAATGAATAATTTTAATCAATTAACTAAAATAATAAGAATTAAATGATGAAGTCTGGGACTCAAGTATTTACAATAGAAAGTTGCCACAAACGGTATATCGAATACGAGAGCTCCTATTGGTTTACCGGGCAAATATATGAGTCAATTGGAGAATTTAATCCCGGCCTTGGTATTGAATTCTTCGACTCTATCAAACCAATAACTTAACTTAGGCTGTATACAGCTAGTGTGAAGAAATGAATAATTTCCATCAATTAATTTATTTACTAGTTGTGTTTGCTTCTCTAAACAGTTCTTAGAAGTGTTTTATATTCAGTGTTTGAGATTTAAGAAAATCTGAAGAGCGAGAGAGAGAGAGAGAGAGAGAGAGAGAGAGAGAGAGAGAGAGAGAGAGAGAGAGAGAGAGAGAGAGAGAGAGAGAGAGAGAGAACTGAATGCACTTGATAGAAAGAATTTTTTTTTTGCAAAACCAAATAAGTATCTTTTGTTAACTTAATCTATTTGTTTTTTTGAAGAGAGAGAGGGAGGAAGGGTGGGACAAAAGTAGAGGGAGGAAAGGAGGGGACCTATTTATATCTTTATTTTATTTTATTGTACCTCACTGTCTTACATGGAGGGGAATGATGTCGGAAAGGGGTATTATATTGCCTATATCTCTTATACTTGCAGTATCCACGGTTTGAAAGGTGCTATTTTCTTAAGCTGGATGTCCATCTCTCTTCGCGTAAAAATTGTCTGAGGCGTGCTATCGAACAATCAACCGGCGTGTCCGGTGTGTTTATCCAGGTAAATGTACCCATTATCAGCCAGAGCAGTGCACGTTGTAATGAAGGGTTCACCTTAGGATGATTCAAGTGTAATATATCTTCATGTGAGTCTAGCACCCACTTCCATATACCAGCTTTTCCGGAACATACCATTACTCGATGCGGAAGTGAATCTGCTTCCGAGCAAATAGGGCATCTCGGGCATTAGCTATTTTGTGGCGGTACAGTTTGTCTGCCGTTGGAAAAATTTCATTGACAATTTCGTATGTCACCGCTAACCTTGTGGTGTTCAGTTGCTGAAGGCCAAAACATTTCCATATGCGCTGCCAGGGCCGCTGCGGATATTTTATCTGTACCTGCGAGGTAATTCTAACTGCTTGACGAACAGAAGCATAAATGTTCTTCACTGTGCACTTATCACCATCTATTGAGTGCTCCGGGGGTAACCGCTCCAACGCGTAATACGTATCTCGTAAAATCTCGGGTACCTTGCCTGGTTGTCCTTGGCGCCAAAAATCCATGTGCGTGCGTTGTATCATGGTGTCCACGGGATCACTCTGATTATTTAGGGCAAGCAGAAGCATTTTAATCATCAAGACTTGTGACTAGAGAGTCACCTCTATTAATCCTCAACCACCTTAGCCCCTTCGGGAGGCGTAGTTGAGCCCGCGCAACACGGTAGAGCTTCCCTGTCCAGTTGAAATAGCCCAATATTTGTTCTATCCTCTGGGAATGCCGCATTGTTGATGGTAGCACGTGTGCAAGGAACCAAATCCTGCTGAGCGCGAAACTGTTACAATATCGTATACGTTGTACCAAATTTAAACCCTGAGTATCTGTTTATACATCATCCCACGCAGTACATTAATCCGGGTCGTCCAGTTATATTCCCTCATGTCCGTCTCGCTATCACTAAAGTAAACCCCCCAAATCTTCGTACGCCACACCATAGGTATTCCTAAGATGGATGTGTCCGGCGGATCTGGTCCAATGGCTAAAATCTCGGACTTCTGCATATTAAATGTCATCCTTGTGGATCCCTCGTACTCTTGTAAACAATCTCTTAAGCGAGGACTGTCTTCGGGAGTGGTGACTATTACCGTAATATCATCTGCGTAGGCCCTCACAACAATTCGCTGCCCATATACCTCAAGTCCATCAAGTGTGGATTGCAGCTGTCGGAGTACTGGGTCAACATACAGGGAGAATAGCATCATGGACATGGGACATCCTTGTCTGACTGAGCGTTTAATCGGTATAGCAGACGTTAAATAGCCATTGCAGAGAACTTTTGACGAGGCATCAGCATACATGGCTCGAATCAGGTTGCAGAGTTTATCAAGCACTTTTAATTCCATCATACGTCTCCACAACCCCTCATGGACAATCCTGTCAAAAACTCTTTTGAGGTCCAAATTAATAATCGCTGCAGACTGATGTTCCTGTGCGCAACGCAATATACATCCTCTCAAGGCAGCTAACGTATTTTGCAGGGTCGCTCCCTTCTTTACTGCGGTCTGGAACTCGCTAATGCTATATGGTAGTATCTTTTGCATACGACCAACAATTGTTTTAGCAAACAGTTTGTAATCACAGTTCAACAGCGTGATCGGTCGATAATCCTGTAAGGAATTGTGTCTAGCCACCTTCGGAAGTTGTACCACTATCCCATCTGCAAATGTGAGTGGTAAATGCTCTGTATTCGACATTTCCTGAAAGATTTGTAATGATTCGTTCTGGATGTGACAACAACACTGCTTGTAAAATTCATTAGGCAAGCCATCAGGTCCTGTGGAGGCACGCAATTTGGATTTTTGGATTATTTAAGGTAACTCTGATTTGGACAGCGACGGCGTATCCTGCCACAATTCTTCCGGTAGCTCTGGTAGGAATTTTGACATATATGCCTCTACTTTGTGTGCGAGATCTGCGGGGCCGGTGAATCGTTGTGCGCAGAAGTTGTTCACCTCACGAATAATTTCGGCTGTAGTGGAAACCTCCCGTCCATCTATTTCAAGTTGAGTGATTAGCTTCCAGCGACCATGATTACGTTCCTTTGCCAAATGAAAAAACTAGCCTGCTCCCCATGCAGCACTTCCTCCTAGTTTACTCTGGACAAGTACCCCTGAAGCTGTTGTGTTTTACGAGATTTTATGTGTTCTTTGATCTCCCGCACTAGTTGCAGAACATTGTCTCCTTGCTGTTGGCGTGCGTGCAGCTCGTGGAGGATTTGGAAGTAATATTCCATGGTTTCTCTTCTAGCCAACGCTCGACGACTGGCAGCAGCCCGAAAGAAGTTTCGTAATATAGGTTTGGCTTTACACACCCACCAGTCGACTTTGTTTGGTGCACGCGCAAAGGATTCCCGCAATCGTGACCAGCAGTCCTAGAAATCAGTCATCACTTCCTCATCCGTAAGCAAGGAGCAGTTACGTTTCCAGTAACCTCTGCCTCTATTGCAGCTCGCCACCCTGCCCTCCAGTGCATGTATTAGAGCGTTATGATCACTAAACACAACCGGCATTATTTCTGTGCGATGAAGGAGGGGTAAGAGTTCAGCCGTAACATACATGCGGTCCAGTCGTGAAGCTGATGGTCCTCTCACGAATGTAAATTGCACTGCTGAGCCGTGCTTATGTTCCCAGGTATCTGTCAGGTGCATTTGTTCTACTTGCTGTTGCAAATTACTGCACACATTGACGGCACCCCGTTGATCTTTAGCCTAAAGTACAATTAAAATCGCCAACCAGGACGAACGGTGCACTTGATGGAATATGGATCAAGATGTCTTGCCTAAAAAAAATTTCTCGTTGCTTTCGTTTGTTACTGCCCGCAGGGGCGTAAATGTTCACCAAGGTAATGCCCTCATAGAGTGCTGAGATGGCTCTACCAGAGGGATAGAGCACGAAATTGTGTAGTTGTAAACTTTGGTGATACACAATAGCCGTACAGGTACCTTCCGGCCCAAGATTCGTCTCGTACTCGTAGCCATATAAGAAGTCCATATTACCAATATTCACCTCCTGCAAAAAGCAGATATCTATGTCATGATTTATCAAGAAGTCCCTTAAAAGTTGCTGTTTAACCACCTGTCGCAGATCATTAACATTAAGCGAAGCCCAGATTTGAACACCTATCGGTATTCAATGGGCAAGGAGCATATCCTTAGTGATGCCAGGATTTCGAAGAACCAGGAACCACTTTAATATCAGTTGAGACTCCTTGAACAATGCCTGGGCGCGAATCCTCTTTGGTAAGTTTAGCTGAACGTAGCTCTTGTTCATATTCATCATCGTCATCCACTGCCGGCCGCTTGCCTGAGTCTATCTCTTTCCCTTGGATGGGAACCAGTGAACTATCTTTCAAGTGTAGCACATCCGGAGGTTGCTGTCCTGGTGGAATACCTTGCACTTCCATCCTCCTGTGCTGACTCCTTATTTGAGGGTTGCGACCCGACAATGCATTGGCAACCTTCTGTCTTAACAGAGCTGTTTCAGTAGCAAATACCTCTACCTCTTCATCACTTACAACCTCCATACCACCGTCCCGAGAACAATCAGCTGGAGCAGTAACAGCAGATCTTTCAGGGGCATCCTGTGTCTTAACCATAGGCTTGATATCGCTGGCCATTGCGGACTTTCCGGACTCCGCCGGTTCTCTCGTCAGCTCCACTATTACCGGACCATTGTCTGCCTGTTGTGCAGGTTGCTCCGACTGCTGGTCTTCTGTGGACGTGCTCCTCGAACCTTCTGCGTACTCTCTACCCACAGCAGCAGCATATGAGTTACCACCTGCTGCGGCACTGAAGGTCACTGGACGATTCCTTGGGTTTATGGGCAACAATGTGGCACGAAGGGGACACTCAGCTTTCAGGTGGGTAGTGGCATGACACAAATGACAAGCTTGCGGTTGACCGATGTAACTGATTCCAAGCAAATAGGTGTCGATAACCAAGCTAGCGGGTATGTGACGTTTTAGCCCAATCTTTACAGCAATCACTCCGTTGGTAGTCGGAAGAAGATACTGGGAGCTCCATTTCTCTCTGCGTATGTCATACACTGTACTATATTTGCTCAGCTCCTGCGACAACACAGCGAGGGGAACCTCCGAAGGTAGATTGAACACTCTAACATTCACTGTTTGCTGATCACCCGGTGTAATGCGTAACTTTGCCGTTTCTCCAGAGGCGTAGATAAAGGTTTGCTCATCTTGATAACGGGCTAGGAGATTATCGTATAATACCGCCGAAATCACCTTCACATATATATCACGTTCTCTTGTGTGCAGCTGGAGTGTGTCAACTTAATCCACTTGTAATCCCACGAAGTTTACAAGCCACTGGTCGATTTCTAATGCAGTAGGTTTACTTGCCGTTGCTTCAAATTGGATTTATAGTGTATTCGCACGTTTGTACATCGCCACGATTACATTTTCAACTCAAAACCGAACAGGTATAAAATATACCCAATTCAACAAAACTACGCGCGAAGCGCTGAACTGTACACACGACAACACAAACAAAGCCCGCTCTGCCTGGCGTTTACTACCATACACAGTGGAAAGACAACCTCGCGGTATGCCAGTCACCGCACAACTTTTGTAACATTCAGGTACAAAAAAATATACTCACTCAAGGATTCAGTGAGAAAAATAAAGGAAAATGTATATTTTTGTGTAACAGTTTTAGGAAAAGTAAATAAAATATATAAATAAATTGTATAAACATTTCATGCATAGGACGAAAAATAAATTATCCAGGTTTATAGCATTTTTAATAAATAAAATTAAAAAAGGTATGCAATGATGATAGTTTATATACTAAAACTATGAATATATAATAGCGGACAGAAGAAGGCCAACTCTGTTTGAGTCAGATATTCAGCTCCTGTTGTAACTTCGCTGTGGTCAAACGAGCTGCTAAAAAGAACGTGTAAATAATCAGAAAACTGTATCAACGGCTGCTCAGAGTATACTTAAATTAAAATTATCTTAACTGCTCCGTATGTAAATTATTACGCCACGAAAACTGGATAAAGTTTAGCTTTTCTGTTATATATAAGCGTGTTCCTGATAGACGCAATTTCCATTTCATTTCTCACTTGTTTCCTGTGATCGCAAATGCTGCTTCCACATTACACGGATGGCGTAAGTTTTGCTGGACTTCTCTGCTTTGGTTGCTCACATCTGCATCGCACATCGAATAGCACTAAGCAGTACACTCATCGGACTGAAAATTTACTGTAATAGTGTTCGTGTGTGATTATGAAGAATATTCGCATGTGAAAGAAGTTATTACTTAGTAGAATTCCGCACACTCCATGATGATAAGAGAAGAAAATTTGTACATACTATGATGTATTTGAAGCGGCGGCAAAATTCTTGTTATCCACGACTGAAACTGGTGCAACTTCCTTTTCATTAATTAATGTAACGTATAATTATCTGAATTTAACTTTTTACACAAAAGTCATGCAGAATTTCAAATATATATATTAAATCCCTGATGTGACAAAAGACTGTGTATTTCCATGGTACATCAATAAACGTGGCAGTTTACTGGAATCTTCCAAACTGTTCTTTAGACACGTACAAACCATGGACTCTTGGCTAGGGAAAGAAGAAAGTGTAAATACACCAACTGGTTTGGTCTCCATCCTGAATGCACGATGTAGTATCAGTGCTGTATCAATGGAAAAGCGTCCAACAGCTGTTCGATCCAGAGAACTTCCAGAATCCACTTCCTTTGATCGTTATCCTGTTACACTGGTGCAATCGAGTGCATTGCCTCCTTGTGGTTTGCTGCAGTTGGTGCAATGGCTCAGCAGTAAGAGTACATAACACTGACCTCTACGCCCAGCAGAGTATGTAGTCTTTTTGGAGCAGTTGAATATAAAATTTGGGAAAGTGAAGAAAAGAACATGACAAAATTTCTCTCACTAAGTGTTGCATAGCCTGAACCCTAAAGAAAATATTGTTCCAGATCGTTGGTTTTCTTCGATACAATTTTTATGTAAAGTCGCCTTGAAATCATTTTAAATATCAATAAATCTCAAATGTTATGACAACATACCAAAAAGTTGTTCTTTTATTTTCAAACAAATCTTTACTGGTGAGTCAAGAGGGCCATGACCTTCATTAAGCTCAAGGTTATGAAAACTATTCAGTTTATTAGTAATTATAAAAAATGAATCTATCCCTGAACTTTCAGAACAATACAGGTTGTATAGTAATCCATATATTTACACTATTTAGTAGTTCTTCATTTCTTGTTTTGATGTATATAACATAAATGGCTTCAGATTTGATCAGCATTGCGAGTAGAGGTTAGAAGGCTATGTTATTGGTCATTACCCATATCATTAAATTAAAATAACAAGCCACAGAACAAAAACCAATAACATCCAACACCATCAACACTTTTGCATGGAGATTTAAAGAATTATAAGTTAGTGGGTATCACTGCAACGCACACCAAGGAACGGGTGATTTAGTCCACACCTATGAATTTGACGTTATTTTTATTTATATTTTTTTTTTTTCATTTAGATCGATCATTATTAAACTAATAAGAGATTGTGTTTCATTATTAACTGTAATAATAATAATAAATAAATAATAACTAATAAATAATAAATAGTAAATAATAATTAATTAATAATAATAACTAATAAATAATAAATAATAAATAGTAAATAATAATTAATAATAATAATAATAATAATAATAATAATAATAATAATAAATAATAATAATAATAATAATAATAATAATAATAATAATAATAATAATAATAATAATAATAATAATAATAATAATAATAATAATAATAATAATAATAATAATAATAATAATAATAATAATAATAATAATAATAATAATAATAATAATAATAATAATAATAATAATAATAATAATAATAATAATAATAATAATAATAATAATAATAATAATAATAATAATAATAATAATAATAATAATAATAATAATAATAATAATAATAATAATAATAATAATAATAATAATAATAATAATAATAATAATAATAATAATAATAATAATAATAATAATAATAATAATAATAATAATAATAATAATAATAATAATAATAATAATAATAATAATAATAATAATAATAATAATAATAATAATAATAATAATAATAATAATGATAATAATAATAATATTTAAAACTCGCACAATGTGCATTAATACGGGGGCTGTGCAATAAAGAATGATCACAATTTTTTTTTTTGACAACGTATCTTCACTCATCCTCATAATTTTGATGGTCCTTCTCAAAATAGTCTGCCCTGAATGCGATGCACTTTTCCCAGCGTTTCTGTCAGTCTTTCAAGACATGCTGGAAACCATTTTTTGAGAGCTCTTTCAAAATGGTCTCCGCAGCCTTCACTACTGCTTCTGATGATGGATAATGCCTCCCACGAAGGCGTTTCTTCAAGTTAGGGAATAGATAAAAGTCACATGGGGAAAATCCGGACTATAGAGAGGGTAAGGGAAGCACTTCACGTTGGTTTTCTTGCAAGATATTCAGCAACAACATTGGCAATATGCGGCCGCGCACTATCGTGGTGCAGCATCTAGCCTGCTTCATGGAAATGTGGTGTTTTGCACCTGATATGTACTTGCAATGTTTTCAGGACATCCCTGTAGTATTGTCCAGTTACTGATGTGTGTAGGTACAACTTGTTGAACCATTCCATGAATATCAAAGAATGGGAATGAGGTCCCAGGAGAAGGAACCACTTTTGCTTTTTTGGGGGTTGAAGTTGAACCAGCTTTCCACACTGGTCTTTGCTGTTTGCTCTCAGGATCAAAATGATGTAGCCAAGTTTTATCAGCAGTGATTACGTTTTAAAAAAACTCCGGATCTTCCTCTAACATCAACTTTAACTGCATGTTACCTCCATTGCAACGGTAGGCGATACTGAACATATCTGAACTTTCCTGGTTCTCACAGGCGGGAACCGGGAGTACCAACAATGAAACTACTACAGCGTGTGTGTATAGTGTTTTTAACGCCCGCTTTTACTACATACGGCATCGTAGGCGGTGACATTGATGATACATGAGATGAAGATGGAGCACCGGTGGAATGAGATGGCGGGGGAAACCGGAGGTCCCGGATAAAACCCGCCCCAGCGCCATGTTGTCCACCGCAAATCTCAGTTTGCGGTCGAAACTACTACAGCGTGTTTGTTTCACATTAAGCTAAACAGAATATAATAAGATTGAATTTTAGTGCGAAAAATTATGACCGTAAAACAATTATGATCATTCTTTATTGAACAGCCCTCGTACATATTTACATGAATTCATATTTCCATATAACGTTGTCTTTTTGTTCTTCTTTAGTTCAATGTTCGACTTTTGGTGTTTCACTTCACTATACTGGCTATTTTCACAACAAAAGTTTTTCAATGACACTGGTCTTCTGTTGCACCTCCACGTGGTATCTGTTGCACCGCTTCCCGCACAACGCGCACACGCACTCCTCGCCGGGTCATGGTGTCTTTTCTCCTTACAAATCAAATAATGGAAACCATTTGCTGCGTATCGTGTTACAAAATGTCTTAGTTCATAGTTTGGACCCTTCCAATCTTCCTTGGTCATTGCGTCTGTGCTGTAGAAATCTTCCCAGATTTCTGTTTTCTTCATTCGATGTTCCTTTACAAATTCATTGTACGCCTCTGTTACCGGAAGTAGCATTTGTAGTCTGAGATCTTCTATCCACATTGTCTCTCTGCACATTTCGTATGTTAGTCTTTGAAGCTGTGTACTTGGATAAACACAAAATTTTCTTCATATATTGTTGCAAATCAGGATTGTAAGGGGGGGGGTGAAGGACTTACAAACCTAATCGACAACTGGGGTGTAGCTACTGAAAGGATAAGGGAACAGAAGGTAGAGCTAAACAGGTCAAAGGTTAGGGACATGATTAGGGTTAAATTAAAGGGATGTTTTCTCCATAACATTGACAAATATATTTTAAAGATTGGGGAAGTCAAACCAAACAAAGCTCTCCTTTATCTTGAAGAGATAAAGGGTGTAATCAAGACAGACATTGAAATAATTAATACAGAACAAATAAATGTTACCTTTTATGTAGATTAGCGTAAAGTTCTGAACAAGAGGTGGCTGGTTGACTTTGATGAGTTGAGTTTTGTAGAAGTATTAACAAGTTTTATGATGAGACTAGAACACTACACAACTGAATGACTGGTTAACTGATGACTGACTGACTAACCACGATCTAACCCTTCCTTAGAACTGACTTTCAAAATGTCTGCTATCATACGACTCAGCGGTTCCTCACAGAGGGTTTACATCCTATGGTGCAATCTTGTGCAACCCAAGAATGACTCTTAATTTTTCTGCCGATTTAACCGAACACATATGAGCTGGCAAATCAAGAAAATTTTCTCTCTTTCCCGTAGTGAAAATTGCCGAAGATAGGGCTGTTGATCCCCATTTTCAGTATTTGAAAAATATTACAATAAATAATTACGTGCATTTATTATCATTAAGATTATTCTTTTTATTATTATGCACCCATGTTGCGCATAGTAATTGGCTGACATTTCATATCAGACACACAGCTTCCAAGTCATCTATTTGTGTTCCGTCACTTACTGTCCGGCAACTTACTATAATTATGTATTGTCGCGTATGCTTTGGTGAAGTGAAGGATCTTGATTTATTTTAGGAATTTATTTTAAATGCTAATAGCATGAAGTTTCTTTATGCAATTGAAAGTATTAATTTGTGGAAGTAAAGATGTAGAAACCTCATAGCGTAGTATTAGACGACAAACCCGTAATTTGCATATTTTGGTTAACCAAGTAAGAATGCCAAACGCAGCAATTCCATTTACCTCTACCATCTGACCCCATGTACTTTCAGCTACGCTCCCGGTTGCAAAGTAGATTGTAAACCCTTACGGTAAACCACCTTTAAGTATACACAACCCTATCCACAACTTGTAGTCTAAAATCATCCCGGTTCACAATATATAATGCGACAGTATTTAGCTTCAAGTTCTGAAGTAATATTAAAAACATGAACAGATTTTTATCGTATAGAGAACTCTGTACGTTTAGATGTATATGCGGATAAAACTAACCAGCAGAGTTGGTGTTCTCTTTGGAACGTTAAAAGAACCCGACAAAAAACACGGAAATCGCGTAATTGAATTAATCAGAATGCATTGTGATGTGGATCGAACAGAAAGCTTACGGACAGGTCAAGGCTATCACGTGGCAATGTGTGCTCTGCCTGTTGATACAGTGTAAAAGATACTCATCACCAGAATTTACATTCACCAACAGACTTTACTCTAGGCGGTACTTCTAAAGCGTATTACATACTTGCTAGGTTACTTTCAATATCATATACTTATAGAGTCAACATGAAAAATTCAATACCATGGCCAGTATTTGAACCACGGATCTCCTATCTATCAAAAACCTTAGTCTATATACGCCTAGTGTGAAGAAATGATTAATTTCCATCAGTTAACTAAAACCATATACTTATGTCAACGTACAACATATATATATATGTTAATATATATAGTTAATAATGTAATGTGACTAAATGGCGAAAATTACCAATATGTTTACAGGTGTGTGTCTACCCGTGTACATGTCTCTTAAATTAGAAACTTCTTTTTATGTATGATCATACAGAATTCACAAAACAGACACAGCTCCTGCTTAATTTGAAGATTGATAAATTTTGGTAAAAATTTCAGGCGAACGTTTCTTCTACTAATTGATAATATTGTTAAGTTTGCTAGTTTCTTTATACTCAAGCCATGAAATTTCCTTCTTTGAAAATACATGCGTCGCTTTTGCTTTTAACAACTGTAATTCTATTGATGATATTTTCGTTACAAGTAACGCGTTATTTTTTAACTATTGAAGATAGCTAAATGAAATGTTAAGATGGTAAACTCATCTAAAGTGCTGTTATAGATCTACTTTGATGTTAATACAATTTTTTACTATTTTAAATATATATTTGTTGATAAATTTTAATCAAAAATATTATAATGAAGAAAATAATATCTTCCTTAACTACCGTGTAAGAGAATATGAGCAAACTTAGAAGACATACCTATCGAAAGGAAAGGGAGCTTTATCAGCCATCAGAAGTTGGAAGTACAAAGTACCATATATAAATACGTAAAATATGAAGCTAATAACAGTGAAGCAAACAAATATATACAAATATAACTATTTGTAACTTAAAGCTTCACTTATCTTATAAGAAAAGATAATCATTCTTATAAATTCTCCGGGAACGCGATTTCATGTAAACTTGTACACATCTTCAGCCGGAGAGGAAGCTGTCGCCATCGTTACGAATGCTAGATGTTGATATATTCTTGTTAGTACTACCAAAATCTGAAAAATAAAACAAATTTAAAAATAGAATCGACTGCTGGTGTTTCATTACGCGATGTTTGTTTTTAAAAATAAATATATTTTCCCAAACCATTAAATCTATCGAACCATTTAATTGTTTTAATAATTTAACTTCTGGATTTATTTTATGGTTAAATGACCAAAAATGATCTGCTATGGCCAATTGATCAGTTTGTTTATACTTAATCTTACGAAAATGTTCTTTCGTTCTGGTTTCTAAATTACGTTTTGTCTTTCCAATATAAACTTTATCACAATCGAAACAATTAAACTGATAAATACCAGATTGTTTATTGTTAGGAATTTTATCTTTTATAGAGAAATGCAATAAATTTTTAATACTTTATTTATTTTGAGGAACTAAAATTATACCAAACTCTTTAAAAAAAAATTGAAAAGGTTTGTTAACCCAAGGATGCTTTGTTTCCGGCTGAAGATCTGTGTAAGTTCACATGAAATCACGATCCCGGAGAATTTATAAGAATTATCATAATTTGTTATAAGTGAAGTTTTAAGTTACAAATTGTTATATTTGTATACCATATATATAGGCATATTAATAATTTACCTCCTCCTACGTGGTCATATCGGACGGTGAATGAATTGGGAGAAATGCTCAAATGAGGCTAGGATCTATGGAGCTCACAGTTACCCAACATTCGTCATGAAGGATGAGGGAAAACCTGGGAGAAACCTTTCCAGGTAACTCACCCTGACCGAGATTCGAACACGGGACCTCTTGGACGTGAGGCAGACAAGCTACCATCTACGCTACCGAGGCGGGCATACCAGATATAAATATAAAATGGTTAGAGAAAGTTTATAGTATGGTGGTAGAGGCAAAAGTGCTATATGGGATAGAATTATGGGGGCTAGAAGGAGGATGGGAAGTTATAGATGAGGTGCATAGGATATGCTGTAAACAAATGCTTGGATTACCAAATGCAACTGTTAGGCAGGTAGCACAAATAGAGATGGGTAGAGTTGCCAGTAAAGCGAAGGTTATGGAAATTCTGGTATAGAATATTGAATCTGGAAGAAATGAATTTGTTAAAACAATATTTAATTTATCAAGAGAAAAGTTTAAAGAACAAGGGATGGGTAGAATGTCTTAGAAATAACCTAGATAGCAGTGGATTAGGGCAAATGTGGAGAAAAAGAGAAAGTAATGTATAAAATTTCTGGAAATCTGCAAGAAAAACATTCGAAGACATAGAAGTGCAGACCGAGCGGGATGGCTCAGGCGGTTTCGTCTGTGGCCCGCATTCGGGAGGCCCGGGTTCGATTCCCGTGGCCAATCTCCCTGAACCATGGGTTTTTTCAGGGGGTTTTCCGGGTTGCTAGGCGAATGCTGGGTAGGTTAATTATATCCCCCGAATTTCCTGTCCCTCCATTTCATCTCCATTATCATTTCATATCATCTCTTATCTGGTGATCTCTTTCAGGGTAGAAGTGTCGGTGGGTGTCTCGGCGGTGCATGGCAGGATGATATGCTCTGAGGTAAACTACTTCCTCCTCCGGTAGGTCGGTTGCTGGTCTCCGCTCCTTTGCTGGGACAATTTCGGCACCGCCAGCCAGGGACCTTTGGGGCTTGGATCGCCTGCCTGGGACCATTAGGGCTCGGCTGCTGGGCTCGTTGCCGTCCCGCTGTAGGGGAGCGAGTTCGTTGTCGTGGCCAGTAGGGGGAGGTCTCTATCCAAGTAAAACTGTAGGGATCCTACCCTCTGTACTGTCGTGTCTCCTTGTGTCAGCGGCCCTCTGTCTCCTTCACCTCATCTTACCTGCCGGGGGCGTCCCTGCTTGGGGGCGTAGGAACAAAGGGCCCAGCATGGTGACCTACGTACCAAATCCCTTCCATAATGAAATCCCAATCCCTATCCGAATCCCATAGAAGTGCAGAAAATATTTAGTGAAATAGCTGAGAAGAGTTATTTAGTTTTTACATACCAATGAAGGTGGCTTGGGGAAGGGAAAAGTACATAGACGTGACGAATAAAGAGGAGAGAGAGAAGGTATTGCATGGGTGAGAGCAGGAGTATGGCGACTAAAAGGTATCAGGAAGGGTATTCCACAAAATTACTGTCCCATATGTAGGGAAAATGAGAACTTAGAACATATATTTTTGTGTGTAAAGGGACAGGAATTTGGCGGAAAGAGTTTATTAATAAGAAATGGTTTAAGTTAGATAGGAATATAGGTATAGCTGAAATGTTTGTTAAAGATAGTAAGAAGATCGGGCAATTCTTGGACAAAGTTATGGACAGTGAACAGAACTAATAACTAACCTGCATTGTTATTATTAGTTGTTTAGAAATGAGGATCTACTGTAAAAGTGAGTATGGCTGGTACAGAGGCAGGGCTGAACAGTGGTCACACTCAATTGTACTGGCTTAGCTAAAATAAATAAATATAAAAATATAAAAAAATAGAAGGCATACGTCCAAATTCTGTAGAAGACTTATTTTAATATCGTATATAGTTTCTGAGATAGCTATCATGAATTTAGTAGGTTTTTTATTCCTCGGATAATGCTTTAGATCTCACCTCCAGAGAGATAGAATATAACTCTTAAAACAGAGTTAAAGTTACTGTCATAAAAATCTTCCCAGCAATATGAAAAGAGTAGATTTGTTGAAATAGTAAAGTAAGTAAGCCAAACTAATAATGCAATATATAAGCAGACACTCAAAGAACAATGGAACCTAATTGTTCTTTCATACTGTGAAGTGTTTCAGTGTAAAAGAACAATTAATTTCCATTAATTGACCTAATAGTGGTTAACTATAAAGCCCGGGCCTTAAAGTACTTACATGTTGTAAGTCACCATTAAGGTAATTGTCGCGTGTGTTTATGAGAACTCCTAAGTGGTTTACCGGGAGAAACACGAGTCAGTTGGAGAATTTAATGTCATCGGCGCGTTGGTCATAATAGCTCAATGGTTAGAGCGGCTGGACGGAGACCAGAAGATCCGTGGTTCAAATCCCAGCTATGGCATTGAATTTTTCAGTCTGACTCTATCTTTCCACAATTTAGCCTACACACGGCTAGTGTGAAAGCACAATTAATTTCCATTAATTGACCTAATGGAGGTTAACTATAAAGCCCGGCCTTAAAGTACTTACATGTTGTAAGTTGCCATTAAGGTAGTTGTCTCATGTGTTTATGAGAACTCCTAAGTGGTTTACCGGGAAAAACACGAGTCAGTTGAAGAATTTAATGTCATATCGGCACGTTGGTCATAATAGCTCAATGGTTAGAGCGGCTGGACGGAGACCAGAAGATCCATGGTTCAAATCCCGTCTATGGCATTGAATTTTTCAGTGTGACTGTACGTTTCCACACTTTAGTTTATATGCTTAAGGTCATATCACCGGCAACAATTCGCAACAATTGTCCAACAGCAAAGGTCTTTTAGTCGCTTACAGTAGTGTTAATCTTTGGGTTTGTATTACTTGTATTTATTATATTAAATTCACACAGAGAGAGAGAGAGGAGAGAGGAGAGAGAGAGAGAGAGAGAGAGAGAGAGAGAGAGAGAGAGAGAGAGAGAGAGACGAGAGAGAGAGAGAGAGATTCGAGATCAATCGCTAGACTCTAGGGAGAATGTAGAATAATCCTGACTAAATAATAAATACCACCCTTCAGCCAGGAATCGAACTGTGACCTCAGGATTTGCTAACTACCAGATCATAGAGGCAGTCTTCTGTGAACTTGTAGATTTTTATGTTTATAGCTGGTAAAATATAAATGATGTAGGAATACCTCTCAAATTAGGCGTTTAAATAATATAGCAGAACAAATAATAATAATAATAATAATAATAATAATAATAATAATAATAATAATAATAATAATAATAATAATAATAATAATAATAATAATAATAATAATAATAATAATAATAATAATAATAATAATAATAATAATAATAATAATAATAATAATAATAATAATAATAATAATAATAATAATAATAATAATAATAATAATAATAATAATAATAATAATAATAATAATAATAATAATAATAATAATAATAATAATAATAATAATAATAATAATAATAATAATAATAATAATAATAATAATAATAATAATAATAATAATAATAATAATATAATAATATAATAATAATAATAATAATAATATAATAATAATAATAATAATAATAATAATAATAATAATAATAATAATAATAATAATAATAATAATAATAATAATAATAATAATAATAATAATAATAATAATAATAATAATAATAATAATAATAATAATAATAATAATAATAATAATAATAATAATAATAATAATAATAATAATAATAATAATAATAATAATAATAATAATAATAATAATAATAATAATAATAATAATAATAATAATAATAATAATAATAATAATAATAATAATAATAATATATTTCACTAGGTTTTTTCAAGTATTACAAAAAATAATTGGCTAACCACGAACCGT